>VYZW01044451.1:0-118628 GCA_013401315.1 Balaeniceps rex | reverse complement strand
GGGGGAGCGGGCGGCGGCTGGGGCGCGCTGCGGGCAGCGGGACCGTGGCCCGGGTGCGTGTTCGCCGGCCGGGTCTTGCCTGCCCGCGGGGCGCAGGGGCCGAGGATCCCCCGGCAGCGCGCAGCCCGGCGGGCAGCCCGCAGGAACGGGGCGGCTGTCACGCAAACAACGGGTGATCTGGAAGTGGGCGGCCAGGGGACAGCTTAGCAACGAAGTTTCAATCTGTGCAAGGAAATCTCTGGTTTTAACAAGGAAAGAACAAGTGCAGCTGGCCATCAAACTTCTAAAAACTACTCGTCATTGCAAAAAGGCTGCTTTGGGATTTTTTCCCCCAAATACTAGTTTTTTTGTAGAAATACACCATGAAATACCACAGTTGCATTAGAGTTCTCGGATGCAGGGTGTAATTTCAGAGGACCAAAGGAAGGAAACTTTGACTGCGGGTGGGGGAAGGCTCGGGAGAGGCGTCAGGCCAGCAGGCAGGGTGCTGTATGGCCGGGAGCTCTCCCGACATACAAAGAACGCTGCGTTGGCCCTAGGACACCGGCTGAACACTGGCAAAAATCCCCAGGTGCTCATGGCACTCGAATTGTACGCTTGATAAACTTGGAGTTAAATATATATGTTAATTTGAGTCTTCAGGGCATGGTGATGTTCTAGTTTACATGAGCACTGGGTCTGCTGGCATCCCCTCGGTGAGGGTGATCAAATCTGAGACTGTCTGTGCTGCTTCTGACAGCTGAAGGGATGTTAAATCAGGTAAACTTTTACTGGCAAAGTAGCTAGTTGATATCACCAACAAGTATTTATTAATAATTCAGAGTATGACATTCAATTGTTAACCCTTGCGTCTCTAACTACAGAAGGGTAGAGAAAACATCTGTCAGAATGACTCCTCACTGCCCAAGGGGTGTACTGCCGTGCGACTGAAACGCACAACAGAATTGCTTGTTGGAAGGAAAACTGCAAAATCCACACTCCCCCCGCCTTTATACTAACGGTGTGCATGAGATTGGGTCGATGTGACCGCAGGGTGTGTGCAGCCCCGTGGGCTTTACCAGAATTTTGTGCTCAAAGTGGAAAATCTGTTTCTTCTTGGATGTGGTGGGTCGGCAGGAACAGCAAGTGAGCCAAGTAAAAATGCTTAAACTGGAGGCTTTGCTACATAATTCGGAAAGCGTTTCATTCTGAACTGAGCCTGTGTGCAGCCGATATAGGGAAATTGAGCTTTGCAGGTGAATGACCATTGACAAAAACCTGATAACGTCTCATAAGGCATTTTCAGCAGCGCTTTTGCATAGTGGAGACTTGTTAGGATGTTACTTTCTTAATACTGCCTGCTTTTTCATCATTGCTTGTTAGTGTGTGCTCAGAGCAATTACAGTGTTGTTCTGGTGAACTCATATTTACTGGCACGGCATGGTTGCTATGGAGATCTAAGACATTCCAATAACTTCCTTACATAAAGAAGCCAGTTAATACTTTGGTTTTGTGTGTGACATAATGTGGAAGAATTACTAGTGATGACAATTTGAAGTGAAATAAAATAGAAAAAAAATAGGAAAAAGATAGGTTAGTGTATGGAATTTTACCCAGAGGTAGTTCCCAGTGATGGATATGCAAGAATGAGCCTGACTGTCTAAATCCGATGGTTAATCCCTTTTAGTTATGATAGGGTGTATATAAATAGAAGGTTAACATTTATTCTAGTGAGTAGTAACACAAGGCCCAGTATTTACTCTCAGATAAATCAAACTCCAAATGTGTAGAATTTTGAGGCAAGAAAACCCTTACAGTCCTCTTGCCTGACTTCTTTGGGACTGGTTTCAAGACTTTATGGAATTACTGCCTCAGGTCCAACTGGTGTGGCTAAGCCGGAGCATGGTGGGGTTTCCTGGGGGTGGGCAGTAATGTGTTTGTTCTCGGTGTAAAACGCCCGGCCCTGGAGGATTATCCACTCTTAACCTCACAGTTAAAAATCATCCTTTCTCTCCAGTCTGCGTCTGTCCAACCTCAGCTTCCCACTGTTGGATCTCACCTTGATAAACCAGAGGAGCTTCTGTTGTAATGCCCCTGTCTCAGTGTAGTGGCAGGCTGGGGTCACGGCCGCCCGGTGTCCTTGGCGGTGGGATGTGTGGATTGAGCTCTCTGAGTCTGTCTCGGAGGCTTTCTGAGGGTAAACTTCATATTCCTGAGTCTGTCCTGTGGATCTTCGCTCAACCCGCTCCGTTTTTTTCAGCATTGTTTTTGTTAATGCTGGGACTGAATGCGTTGCTTCGGCAGGGATCGAGCGCGGGGCAGGTCGGTGCTGATGCAGCCTGTGTGGAGCTGTGCGATGGAGAGTCGCACCCACGGAACGACTGTCCTGCTCCCTCCTTGCTTCCCTTCCTGCGTGCTGTGTTGTCCCTTACCCCCCAGTTTTCCCCCGGTTCAGGTGACGTCTCTTGGCTGTGAAGCCGGGTGCGGGCCAAGTGCGACCGGTCCTTTGCGTTTCGTCTGGGCTGCAGTGGGGGGACGGTGCATCTGCGTCTTTCTGACACGCTTTTGGTACCGTGCTTGGCTGCGGCGTGCACGTTTTGCTGTTTCATGTTTGCGCATACAACCTTTGAAATATTTCTGAGCATTTCGGAGTTGGGATTCAACTAATAGAAAAGCTGACTGTGAAAGGAGAGCGTCTGCGTGTTTTGTGTGTGCTTCCAGAAAGCACTGGTACATGAGAGGTCGGTTCCCCTCGCTTTGCGAGTGTCGGCTTCATCTGGTTGCTTTTACACAGAAAACGTGGCATTTTCAGTAGCTGCTGCATGCGCATCAGCTGGGTGCGAGCTCCAGCCTGTCCAGCTGGAGATGCTACCTAGTGATGCCGTTCTGACAGCTAGTTTTTGGTACATTGTACCCTGTTTCTGAACAGAGAAAGTTAATGAGGGAGGTGGAGGGAAAAAGAATATAAAAAGGGTGGGAAGAAGAATATAAGGCAAAAGAATAGCAGGGCTGCAAGGTTGAGCACTCTCAGAGTTACGGTGTGCTGGAATAGGGTGGCCTCAGCGAGCTGCAGTGAATCGTCCATTTCCATCAGGAAAAACAGGCCTTTGTCTGTAAGGGCTTTTTAGGGATTCTTATTTATACCCATAAGAACCTTTTAAAAGCTTCTTACTTGGTCAGTGAATTTGTTCGCCGGCACCGAAGAAGGCCCAGTCCGGGTGCCAGCTGCCTCTCTGCCTGTTGTGAGCCGTCGGCTCTCCGCGGCAGGGCACGGGGCGCTGGAACGTCTCTGCCCACAGTCGCAGGGCTTGTTTGGCATCTGGGCAGAAAGCGTTTTCTGTTGTTGTTCTGGGAAATGGCCAAGCAAGTTTTATTGACGCACCCCCATTTATTTATTTATTTATTTATTTATTTACTAAGTGGCAAACCCCCATAATTGTGAAGCCAACAGGAATGTTTCAACCCAAACATTAAAACAAGCATTTAGCAGAGTTGCTAGGACTTGGGGAGCAGGACCGAGCAATAGAAACAGGAGGCACTCTTACACTCAGGGCCATTAGCATTGCCCACAGTCGTGTTATGAGAGAGGGGGGAAGAAACACAGCGTGGTGCATCTTTATATGCAGCTAGAGCTAAAGAGGAATTTCAAGAGTGCGTTTTGGTTGTGGCTTCTCCTGAATCAAAGTGGCTTACTAAAAAAGTGTATGTAAATATACATGAGAAGATGTAAAGCCATCTGGTGCTTTCTGCTGAGCTGTTCCTTCCTTCGCTTACACCGAGGTGAGCGGTCCGAGGGCTTTCTGCCTGTTTCCTGACACTGAATTAGGTTTCCAGCTGGTTTACAAGGCTTTAGTGCCGCAGCCCAGTTATTTTCGTCGTGATTTTGTCTCGATCACTTGTTTGCCCATCCCTTGTTTGACTCTCTACTGGAGTGCAGATGACTGTTTGTAAGTGGGTCAGGTGCAGTCTGCTGGGTTTATCCTCCTTGCACCAAAATCAACTTTCTAAAACAAGTTCCCAGTTTTACAGCCCACAGGTACAGCTCTTCCAGCGACCAGCCTGACCCAAAGAAGTGTGTACGCAGGGTTAGCCTTCGGGTCAGGTGAAATGACCGCGGGTGTTTTTGTTTCCCCTCTCGGGGAACAATCTCTGTTTGAAATTCTTTGGCTCAGGTAATGCCGGGAGGAGGCACCAGACTGGAGTTTGGGGAGGGAAAAAAAAATGCCCCTTCCTTGCCCGTGGCCGGCTGGCTCCGCAGCTCTGGGTTGGCTTCTGTCGGCCGTGGGCACCAGCCGGAGCGCAGGCCAGCGACGGCCCGTGCCTGTGGTGACTGGTCTGCCCCGTGGCCTGCGCGTGTTGGTAGACGTGGGTCTAAAACTTATAAAAGAGCCGCTCTGCAGATGCCTGCTGCGAGTTTCCAAGCTGAGAAATGCTATTCTGTAAAAATGTGTTTCCGTGGCAAAACAAGAAAACTGTTACACATCTTGAAGCTGTTTCCTAGCCGCTCAGTTTGCTGAAGTGCTCCAGCTTCAGGGATGTGCTGGGCCTGGGGGGCTCTTGAAGCCCGAGCAGCGCTCGAGGGACGGTCCCCGCTCTGCCTCCCTGCCATCCTCATCCTCGTGGGGACCGCGGGAGGCTGGAGGGCCTCGGCAGCTGCGCGGCACAGCGCCCATCCCCATGGAAACGGGCGAGAAGCTGCAAAACCTGGGGGAACGTGCTTAAAATAATCCCCATTTTAATTTCAAACCATGTGTTGGCAGGCAGCAGGGTTACACACACCAGAGTATGCGTCCCTCCTGCCTCGCCCTGCTGATCTGGTGATCGAAAACCAGAGTGCTTCGTTTGTGGAGCTGTTTGATATACGGAGAACAAACCACGCGTGCCACTGCCGAACCTGCCTCTTGCTCCAACTTCTCATCCCGCAGCCACCTTCTGCTGAGCCGGTGCCGGCTGGGTGCTGCTGGGTGCTGCAGGGTGCTGCAGGGTGCTGCGGGGTGCTGCGGGGTGCTGCGGGGTGCTGGCCGCCTCCAGCTGCAGCTTTGGGGAGGACTCCCAGACCCACGTGTCATCGTCAACTTACCTCACTTTGAAGTCAAGGGTTCAGCTGTCGCAGGTTGGCAAGCTGTTTACATTCCTCCTTTTACTTCCTATTTTCTGACCCGCTGGGAGCACGATGGCCAGCGTTGCCCGCAGCACCAGGCGTTAGTTTTTCAGATCGGGATTCTCACCCATAATTGTTTGTTCCAGGGCGTGGGACCTTCAGGGGAACAAGGGCATGCTGCGAGACTGTCGGGGGTGTCAGTGACAGAGACGTGGAGAGGACGGGGAGCAAAGCCTGACCCCGTCATGCACCCCGTACCTCTGCGGTGACCCAGCCAGGTTTGCCGCAGGTCTGGGGGATCCCACTGCGCTGCCAGGAGAGGGGCCCTGGCAGACGGGACAGTCCCAGCCCTGACCCAGGGACCAGGAGAAGTTTCTTGCCCTCTCCTAAGGTGGTTAAATATAATAAACCACGTGCTGCTCTCTCGGCCCCCTCCCACGGGGTGGCCAGCACGGCCCGGCCAGGTCCCTCGGTCGCATCGTCCCCGCTCCAGCCACCACCAGCCGTGCTCCTCCTGCCGTGGCAGGCTCGCCGGCGGGCGAAGCAGCCTGGGGGCTGGCTGCTCTTGTGGCTGCGTGCCCGGCACCGGTTCTCCCACCTGACTTCATCGTCTCAGCTGGGCAGGGATTTCAAGCCCTGGGGAGGAAACATTGCCCTTTTGACTGGAAAACTGTGGACTAATGCCCAGTAAGGCAGTTATAAAGTCCCAAATCCTATTTATTTAGGGTCGGATACAGATATGTTAAGCTTCCATGCTCTGCAAATTACTTATTAAAGTAATCACTGATCAGATTGCAAGGCAAACTTTTTCGTAGCCTGACTCTTATGTGTCTGTGGGTTGAGAGCACAGATGCCTTTCCCTGTTATTTAAAAACAAGAGAAAAAAGCCTTTATGTACTATCAAAGTGGTAGCTAAGTAAGTAAGTGGGGGGAGGAGGGAGTGGGAATTACAAGGAGGTGTCAGAAAAGCTGTGTTTAGTATTGTCAGCGGGGCTTTGTTTTTGCTTTACATCTTGCTTCCCCCGGATCTGAGGCTTTTTGTGCATGCTTTGCCCAGAGACAAGCTCTTGCCATGCGCTCGCTGCCCCCAGCCTCCCCAGCAGAGCCGATGCTCCGTGTTCAGTCTGAGGACTGAAAACCTCTCTGTGCGTGAAGCTTTTCAGTGTGTCGGGTAACACAGAAATAGGTTAAATCCAGAGAACTCGGTAACTGCAAGTCATGAAAGTGTGTAGTAATAAGAACAACGTTTGGGTTACTGGCTCGCTTTCTCCTTCAGGAATAATTAATAACTTTGCTGTCACTCTCCACGCTGATGGCCATGGTCCGTTCTCAGTAGTGCTGGAAGAAATCTGAAGAAAAAACATTCTGAATTTGCACTGTTGAAAGGGGACAAAACATCTCCCTTTGAACACTGAAAATTGCAGTTATGGAAAATGGTTGCTATTGCTCACCCAAGATAATGATCTTTCACTTGTGTTGGCTTAAGAAGATACGTATATTTTTAAATCTTTTAATTGACAGCTGTTTACAAAACTAAACTACGTTTCATGGAGAGAATACAGTATGCATAGAGACTGGAAATTTAATGTTTCCTGCATTTCATCGTGTATCTTGCTCTTTCAAATTCTTGTAGTGTTTCCGTGTTTCCTTTGCCATTGTCCGTTTCACGACTCCACCGGTAACAGCGGTGCAGGTGGGGTCGGTGGCTGCATCGCCGCCTGGGCGGAGCGCGGGTGTGCGGGGCTGTGCACGCTCCTGCTCCTCCGCCCGCCTCTCGCTTGGCCTCTCCCCGCCTGGGGAAGCTCCCATACGTGTGCCCGGCGTGCACGCTGGGGGGATCTCTGCTGGTCGATGCAGCGATGGGGTAAGCAAGGTGCAAATTGTCCTATTTTTGCATTTCATGGAGGTCCGGCACACACAACAGACCTGGCCAAAACAGCCGCAAGTGTCATTTCTCCGAATCTGAATCCAGCATCTACACGGGCGTCCCGCTTTGGGGAGCCTGTGGCTGGGAGGAGCCGCGGCAGGCACCGGCGATGGTGATGCTCCCAGGTGGGGGGTTCCTAAGGGCTGGGTGTTTGAGCACCGTTGGTGTCACCGCACCTTTCAGGTGGTGCCCGCGAGGGACCAATCCGTGCAGCGTGCCCATGACGAGCCTGCCAGCTTTCTGCCAGCTCTCTGCCAGCTCTCTGCCTGCAATGGTACCGACTCTCAGCCTATCCACCCTGTCCTGGCAGCGTGCGGCAGTGCTGCTGGGAGGCAGAAGGGGGGCGAGGGCCACAGCAGCTCAGTGCAGAGCTGACTCCCTTTGGGTGCTCGTTTGCTCTCAGGCAGACGCAGGCTCTCGACGCCAGGTTGGTGGGACCCTCCTCCTCCTCCCTGGCCACCAGACCCTGGCCACTTGAGTCTGGCTTGCCTGGCATGGAGCCGGAGGGGGACACCCTGCCCCGCAGGACCCGCCGAGCACAGCCTGCCCTTCGGTGCTGAGCGGCGCTGGATGGAGATTTCACGTCCTCCCTCCTATAGGAACAGCCCAGGCATCTTCTGGAGGTGAGGGAGGAAAGGTCCTGCGAGGCCTCGAGGGGCTCCTGCGTCTATGGGAGGTCTAAAGAGAGGAGATCGAGGTAAAACAAACCCTGAAGGCATCTGACGCTGTTTGCATGAAGCTAAGTAAGAAAAAATTAACAAACCCAACAGCAATTCACAGGACGCTTGACTGATAGGGAGGGAAAAGGGCAATCAAGAAAAAGTGATTGGAAATGCAGCTCAGGTAACGCGTTAGACCAAATTAATACTTGGCCTATTCTGTAAAGGCCACAGTCCTCAGGACTGGCTAGAAACGGGCTGCCTATGAATTCAGGGTAACATGCGGGAGCACGCTGCTAGGGACCTACACACCTTACTGACCATGTTCCCGGTGCTGGCGTGGTGACCTTCCCAGCCCTGCTGGCATTCCCACCGATGCCTGCAGCTTTCCGGGGGTACAAGTACGACGAGATGGAGCTGATGGTGCCAGGTCGCTCGTAGACACCAGCACTGGCAGCTGCCAGCCGGGAGAGCCTGCGCCGTCGGTGCCCGGCTGTGCGGGCACTCACAAGATCATCTCATGCCACGGCTGGCAGAACGTCAGTGTGTGTCGCTTGGCAAGTAAAACCTTCCTGGAAATGCAAAAAGTTGCTTTTTTTGCGGTTTGGTACTTTTATCACATGAAACTGGGTTTCTGAAGTGGTAAGCAAGTTAAAATGCCTACAGCTGGTCCAGTTCTCGCCTGATGGGGGGGTCACACGCAGCGCATCGGCTGGAGGAGGGGTGTGTAGCATGGTGCACGCTCACGGGTCCACGCAGGTGGGGGGACAACGTGCGTTTCCTTTTAAATATCCATTCATTTCTTGTGGGAATGCCTGAAATTGAGTGTGGTGGGAAACATTTGTGTGGAGCAAACACTCCCCAGGGTGTTCCTCTGCGCTGGGGTCAGGACTTGGGCTTTCTGCTCACCATGGCCACAACTGCATCTCTGTGAGTGTGTCCCCTCCAGACGTACTGGGCAGGGGAGGCTGCTGAGCCTGTCGTTCGTGGTCAGCCTGAGAGATGTAGAAGCAGATACGACTTTTCCCGTTCTTTTCCAGGGACCTGCTCTCCAGCCGCAGTTTCAAGGGCTTTGTCATTCAGCAGAGTCTATGAAACGTTCCATAGCTGTGTTTTTGTTAACGTGCGGTTTCTACCACCTTACCCTAGGATCCTGTAACAAGGTACCTACGTTAATCATGAATAATATCTTCCTGTCGTGTGACGTGGCTAAAAGTGGTAGAGAAGTAGCACAGGGCGAGGTGGCAGTAACGGAGGGACGGCGGATGGCATGTAAATCCGAGATGCTGTGTGCCGGTGTATAGATGGGTGTGCAGCAGGGAGGACAACGATGGCTAAGCTCTGTTTCGGCATTTATCTCCCTAAGTGAAGAGAGGCGGGATAGCTTGCGAGCGGCTTAGCTTCCCTAACAAGAGAAGATAAATGTCAGTGTCCTCTTTCCCTCTCTCACTGTTCTTGAGGAATTAAATTGCTTTAGGTGACAGTTATGGAAAATTAAAAGTGCTTAGGATGTGTGGGAACAGACGGCTCTGAACACTGCTCAGCAATGAGATACGACTGTGTGAGTGTCGATGTGCTAATTTACATCTAGTCTGTTGTTCAGGGTCTTTTCCGATACCTGGGACTGGCAAAGAGACGCAGGCACCAAATGATGTTCCGAGTTCAGCGGCTTGCTGGTTTGACTGTGCACACCGAAGCCTTATAGGCTGATGGTTAGCTGTGCTGTGTAGTTAAATTAAACAGCAATGTAATGTATTTACAGCTCAGCTGACAGTTCTGGAAGGTGATCATTTTCATTTATTTTTCCAAAAAATACACTTATTTGGTTCTAGTGGCATCAGCAGAGAGCTGGTGGCTTCTGAGGCTGATGGTGCTCCGAGTCGCTTGCAGGTTAACGTGCAGAAGGCTGTTCTGGCATAGAAAGTTACCTTACTGTCCAAGGTTTTAGTTTCATTACAGCCTAGCTGTCCAAAGATCTGAGTGATCCTTTATATTTATTTGGGTAACACGCTGGCTACAGCGTACTGGAGCACTGCAGAAAGCGCAGTGAGTATCTTCAAAGCAAAGTGATGGGCATAAGGTAAAGGTGTAAAAGCACGGCACTGTGGATACTGGCTCATTGCTTTGGGTCTCCCATTTCTGCATGGTCTGGACAAGGGAAAATAAAGCTGTCTTTGCTCAGAAAAAAATATTTCTTTCTTCCTTTCTTCATTTCAGGTTAACTCCCTGACCAAAAAACCACCCCCCCACCCTCCAACAGACAAACAAACAGCCCAGACAAAATCCACAACTAAACAAAAGTTGGCATCACTGTTTAAAATACTGGCATATGATTCATGTCCTGTGAATTTAGAGGGATTACCTGGTGACAACAAAAGGCCGTCACATACATATATTTCAGATACCTGGGGGGGGAAAGGAAGGGAACAGGGAAACTCAGCAGTAACTGGGAAGAAACTTCCATTGAAAAGAAACTATTGCAGTATTGAGGAACTTAACAGCCAAGACACTTCCTAGCATCGGACTTTAATGTTACTGGCATGTAGGCAGGATAAGGGCATGTGGAGGAGTACGCACTCAGGTCCCCTTTTATGGTCACGTGAAGAATTCCCATGTGTTTTTAATTCTAGTGCCCGAATATACTGACGAAGGTCAGAAGGAAGAGCCTTGGGAGGGCTTGGGCTGAAGCTCAGGTTCCTCCGCTGAGCAAGCAGTTCTCTGTGAGGATTAGGTAAAACACTTACAGAGGTGCGGGCTGCAATGAATGCTAATTCCAATTCTCCAAAAAGTGGAGTAAGTGATATCGTTGGGAAGTCCCCTGCATTAGATGTCAGTTAATCATCCAGGACCATCAGGGACAGTCAAGATCCTTCCGGATCTGTTTCCCACCGCCCGCACGAGTAGCACGGTACAGGTACACAGCTCAGGGGTCTCTGGATGTTGGGTGAAACACGTTTTTCTTTTCCTTGCAAACAGCTTTTTATTGCTACAACCATTTCTGTGCTATTTCAGGTAGAGAAAAAACATTTTCGAAGCACTGGGTGGCAAGCGTGCTGCCGAGGTGTGACGCTCCCCGGCAGCACATGCTGCAGACACCCACAAGCCAGTGCCATGGCAGCTGCGCCGAAGCGGAACCTGCCCGAGCACACGCGTGGCGCTGCGGCTGGGCTCTGCCGGCTGCGGTGCGGCTGGCTGTGCATCCACGGTGGTGCGGTGGGCTGTGCATCTGCGGCGGTGCGGCTGGGCTGTGCGTCCACAGCGGTGCAGCTGGGCTGTGCGTCCACAGTGGTGCGGCTGGCTGTGCGTCCACGGCGGTGCGGCTGGGCTGTGCCGGCTGCGGTGTGGCTGGCTGTGCATCCACGGTGGTGCGGCTGGGCTGTGCATCCACGGCGGTGCGGCTGGCTGTGCGTCCACGGCGGTGCGGCTTGCTGTGCCGGCTGCGGTGCGGCTGGCTGTGCCGGCTGCAGCCCTCCCTCTCGCTGGCTGTGGAGGCTCAGCCACCTCCTGAGTCAGACCATCGGCGGGTAACTCTCCTCTTGCCGTCACTGCCGCTGATGTTGGCTGGACACAACATGACCCCCATGACTCAGTGCGTTTTCACTGTCAGAAGGATATTACATCTCTTGTGGAAGACCTTTTTTTTAAACCGTGGTATGTAGCATGCTAAATTACCTTGTAAAACAAATGTCGTATAGTCCACTGGAAAGCTCTGTACTTCACATTGGCTTTATATTTTACTGGTTCCCCAGTCTTAATGGAAACTGGCAGGCAAGACCAGAAAGTAGAAACACAGAAAATTATATACATTAGGCTTGGATTGTTTGCACCGTTGGAAAACGTGCTTTATGCTTTACAGAAAATAAAGCTAAAGCTTGGTCCCAAATAATTTGCACTTTAAAGGCTCGATGCCGCATGTGGTAATCACATGAATAATTCATACACATTCAAGCAGTCCCCATAATTTCATATTCAAGCCTGATTCTAGATTTGCTCAAAACTCTGAACTGCCATCGATCAGTGGCTCCTCCAGCACAGAAAGCAGCTTGGCAGGACCTTCCGCACAGGGATGAAGCGATAACCGCTCCAGCCGGTGCCGGTCGCGTGTCTCCGTGAGGGCTGGGCGCCTTCCCCATCGCCCCCACTCGGGCAGACTCGCCAGTCGCTCCGACAGCGTCCAGAGCTCGGTGACTTGAGTACCTCCTGGGTCTGACCTTGACATGTTGTCATTTGCTTTCATACATCGTTGCACCTTTAACCGGTAATAAACACTACCAGGAAAGTCAGCGTGGGTTTGAGCTGTTGCTGTGAGCTCAGCCTAACGCTTCGAGTTCCCCAAATGGCACGCGATGCCTGTTCAAGAAACGAGCCCGTGTTGTGGGAAGAGACGCAGATAAAGCAGCACGCGGTGGGCAATAACGGAGCTGGCGAGCAGGCGGTCGGCTTGGGTTCTCTCCCCCTGTACGCGGGTGTGCTTGGCTCACCCCGCCGACACAAGCAGTGCCTGTCGGCTTGATGCTGGGATTTTTGGAGGAACTCGAGAGTCCAGAGGTTTAGGCACAGGCAGAGGCGACGCAGGCAGGCGTTCTGGGTGGAGCTGATGGGCAAGGAGATGCTCAGGTCGGGGTGCTGATGGTGGTACCGTGCTGCTCTGCTGGGACATCCCGGCTGGCCACAGCGCCGTCTTCCGGCTGTGGCTAATTCACGAGTCGGACCCACTGGCAATCTGGCAGCTGCCTTCGCTTGTCGGTCACTGGTAGCACACTAACGTGTCGGGGACTTGTGATAGTCCCTCGGTGACTCCTTAGAGACCAGCGACAGCAAAAAAGCTCTGTCGTCAGCTCTGGTACGGGATGTGCAGTACGGGGCGAGTACAGGGTGTTGGGGGCACCTGCGATCACGGTTCGTGTTGTTCAATTGGTTTTTATTGCACGTTAAATGCCACAGCAGGAAAATTGCAAGCAGGTGTCAAAACAAACACAGTTGCGACGAGGAGAACTTAGGGATTGATTAATGAATATTTTCAGCATGTTGTATATTTTCCTACATGGCTTTCTGGTATAAAGATCAATGTGTGAAATTATTTAAAAAATAGCAGGTTTCTTTTAACTAGAACAAATTGCTTCTGTTTATGAAAATGTTGAGTAACATCAAAAAACAATTCAGTCGCTGATTGCCCCTCAATGCTGCTTTGGAAATAATTTTAGTTAGTGTTTCCTCTGGCCTTGGTTTGGATTTTTCCATGCGCTTCCTTCGGCATCTCCAAAGGTACCCCCGCCTCGCCCCCTCCTCTCTCCGGGAGGCCTCCGTCCCCCTCCTGCCTGCGGTGAGGTGGGAGGTTTGCATTGCCGGCTCTCCTCTCCCTCTCACCCAGGTTGCACGGGGGTTTATTCCCAGGAGTAAACCTGCGCGGGTGGAAGGCAGGCAGGTGGGCGGCCCCGCAGCCCGGGGGTGCCGGCCGCCGGCAGTGGGGACGCAGAGCGGATGCAGAGCCCTGGGGGATGTGCTCAGGCCCCGCAAGCTGTCCCTGCTCGGGTACCAGCACCTCGAGTCGCCATGCTGTGCCGTGCCGTGCCGTGCCGTGCCGTGCGAGGAGGGGGCTCTCCCGAGGGTCGTCTTTGCTCCCCACGTGTGCGCTGCTGCAGTTTGTAGCGGGGCGAGGGCTGCACCCCACAGCGGTGCCTGCCGCAGCTGGAGGAGCGGGCGATGCTCTCCGCTCTGCATGCCGCTGCAATGGAGACAAGGTTTCCCTCTTTCTTGTGTTTAAAATCTTTTTCGGGAGATGTTGTCTTTCCAGAGTGATTTGGTACATAACCGTGTTCAAGAGAATTCCTTAGCACAGAAATAGGATGTCTGCTTTCCCCAGAGAAGTTAAACTTGGTGAATAATTCTGTTTGACATCCCCACTGTCTGTGAATTTGGGTCTGCTCTCTTGTTGTTGAGCTGAAATGGATCCTGAGCGGTTATGGTCATCCGTCCTGCAGGTGCCGGGTGGGCAGGCTCAGTCCCCGTGATGCTCAGCACGCTCAGATGCATCAGTGTGCTCTGTCCACTGGGTAAATCTGTTCTGACACCTCCAAAATAAAGAACAGATTTGTTGTTGACTTCAGGGAGCACCGAAGGGGATCACTGCTGCTCCCTGCGGCTAAGCCTACCCCAGCAAAAATGTCGTCAGATATTCATGAATCTCTTGTAGCTCTTTTTTTCCTTTCCAGATTTATCTACATCGCAAGCATGTGTGACTAACAGCCACTCATTTATACTGTCTTGGTCCTAGTTTTTCCTTCTTTGCAAAAAAACCCCCTTCCATCGCCAGAGCTGCGTGAAATACCTTGCCTGACTTGGTGTGTGGCAGAACACGGAACCGCACGTGGGGACACCGGCAGTCGCAGGGAGACTGAGACCCCCAGCTGCAGGAGTGTGCTTCGTCCTGTCCTGGTGTTGGCATTCGCCAGCCTCGGAGCCGACGGCTCCTGGTGCCATGTGCTGCCGCCGGGCTCAGCGTTGGTGCGGCAGCCTGCTCCGGGTGGTTTGGTTTCCCTCCAAACGCGCGGTGAGCCGCCGGCGCTGCTGACCCACGGTACGTGTCCTCCCTTCAGCTCTATTTGTCGAAAAAGCGTAGGTCAGTCGAGTAGCAGCGCTTCTCACAGGCGTTAAAATGCTGCGGCAGCTCTGACGGGCAGCATGTCCATTGATCCCAGCGGAAGGTATTTTGGGAGCACGTCTGCTGCTCACGAGCCCCCGGGACAAAGATAGGACTGCGTGCCTAAAATAGCGCCCTGGAGCCAGGCGTGCGGTGCAAACCCCACCGGTGGCTGCTCTTGGGGAGAAAATCCAGAGTTTGTTTTCAAGTCATCATTGCTGTGTTGACAGGGCTGTCGCGGGGAAAGCTATCTCAACTGGGAATGTATAAATTAGCTCCAAGCACGATGTACACACATTCAGATATTGCACACTGCTCACATCGCAATGTAAGTAAATAAAGGACTCGTTAGCTTTTAAATATGTATATAACTGCCTGCCTGTTGACGAAGAAAAGCCTTTTTATTGTTGTAGTTCAGCGCATGTTCTCCTCTAAAGCTGTCTGTTGAGTGAGCTCCTTCGGAGCCCCGTGCCATGAGGGCATGGTAGCGGTGATGCCTCTGATCAGCACCGGGCGCCGCTGGGGGCTGCGCCGCACCCGCTGCTGCGGCAGCGAGTGGTGCCGTGCCGAGGTGACCCTTCTTGTGAAGCAGAGCACCACCGGTCTGCTCCTGAGCCACGGAGGAATGCATGGTTGGTGCCGGTGCATTCATTAATATGCATATGTTAAAAAAAAACCCAACCCCAACCAGACATCAACTGTATTTCCGTGGTGCTACTCCATCCAGTTGCCAGGAAATGAATATAACTGATAACTCCGGCCCTTTTTCGTGAGATTTTTTTTTTCTTTTCTATTTTCTTTATGGTACTCAAGTGGAATGAAATGCTATAGCAGAGACCACCCTTGAATGCTGTAATTGCGGTATATGCAGCAGTACTAGAGTTATGGTATATATGTGTTAAAAAGCAAGAAAACCGCATTTCATTTGTAAGTGTGTCCTTCATTGCAGCTCTTGCAGATGAAATGCTTCTTAGACACCCACAGATGATAAGCAATGATAGAAGCGTATCCGTTAACTGAGCTGCTGCTGAGTTAGTGTCCTCTTACCTTCCCGTGGAAGCCCAAGGGTTTGTGCTCTTCTCCCTATAGATTCGCTGCTGCAATAGAAAAGCAGGCAGACTGGTCTGGCCAGTGTATAAACAACTTTTTTGGTTTATTTTCCCAACGTTCTGACAGTCGTTACCAGCCACAGTGAACTACCAGGAGGAACAAGACTGTCTTTCATGTCCCCCAATGAATTTGCTGGTGTGCCAAGTAGTAAAAGCCTCTTTTGATTAAAAACCAGAAGCAGCTGATCGTAGAAAATATTCTTGGAGGCTCTTTGTTACAAAGAGTTCTTGTCTCAGGGCTGTTACACACTGAGCCCGCAGGAAACTCTAACGTTTCTGGATTTGTTTGGAAAAAGCAGTGATAATCAAGAAACATAGAATGAATGATAGAATATATGATATTGAATAGAATAATGATGGTTGTTCCCCAAAAGACCCATTTTTTCTGTCTCAGACCTCTTAAAGGCTCTCTTGTAATTTAAAAAAAAAAAAGTAGTGCTGAATTCTGTCTTGTTCTCAGCCATTTTTAAGTTCTCACTTGAAACCAGAATGCTCCGTGCCCTTATCAGGGGCGTAATAAAGGGCGGGCGAATGAGGGAGTGTTGGATGAAGGACCTGGAGGGTGACTCAAAAGCCACCAATACAACTTTACTGACATGGTTGTGGTACGGTAACGCCATGGAAGCCTTCAGCGGAACCGGAGAGAATTGTGCAAAGGAAAGGCGTTAAAGTTAAATAGACGCGAGGGAGTGGAAGAGAGAGACGCTGTTTTGTGAAATGGGTGGATGGAACGTATATCACCAGAGGACTGGAGAGAGCATCCCCTGGGCTCGCGGTCCGTGGTGCGCCGGTGTCGCTGCAGCTCAGCAGCACGGGGGGAGGCTCGGCAGGCACCAGCCGGTGGTGCGGGTCGGCAGGAGGAGAGCGGAGGCCTCTGGCTGGCAGCGGGGAGCCGGGGATCACCGCCCGTTGGGCGGCAGCACGGGTCCTGGCTGGGGGAGCACGGATGCTCCGTGCGGAGCGGGATGCTCGCCTGCCTCCCAGAGCTGCGGGGAGGCCGGGGTGCAGACCAGGGTGCTTGCCGTGTGCCGGCGCGCGGTGCCGGCGGCTGGACCAGCGCTCGGTTGGGGTGTGAAGCCCGGGGGGGCTCTGCAGGGAGCCCAGGTTTTTCTGCTCTTTGCCTGGCCTTGTGTGCGCATAGCCCAGGACCTTCGGGGAGGATCAACTCCCACGGTACAAGCAGCTGCAGGGCTATTTATCCTAAAAATACAGGGGACTTTTCCTGCTCGCCTGTGATCAATCACGCACCAGTTGCCGCTGTGAGCCTAATAATTTTTTCACAATACCTCAGTGTTTGTTTCTGCATAAAACATGAAGTTAAACAAGAAGTAGGTAGCTCCTTTTCTTCTCTGCTTTGAGCAGCCTTTGTTGCTTTCGTTACGTACACCGAAAAAACATGCCAAGTCTGAGGACTTCAATTACCTACGGTTACTGGATTTAATGTGGCTCACTCTTTCTTGGAAAAGCATTGTTCATTATTAATATTGCTAATTTTCCTATTAATTAATATTTAAAATCTTCTAAATATGGTGTCAGGGCCTTTCCAGGTGAAACGGTACTAAGGTTAGCGGTGCTAAGATGCATTTGTGTGATTGCACGTCAGGAGTTGGGATATTGTTACAGCATGAGAAAGTGCATTGGATTTCACGTTAGCAACTGGTGCATCTCTACAATTACTCTTGCTGCTCATTATTATCTGTATTTCCATAGCAACTGGAAGGTCTGGTCACGGACCCACCGCTGCTGTGCGCGGTGCTGGAGTTGTGCAGGAGCTGAAGGCAGGATCCCCGTTGCCGTTTCAGCCCATGCTCCTCGCTGGTTGGGTACCGGTGCCGCTCAGCGCTGTGCGCAGGGCTTTGTCTCTCCATTCAGCAAGCTCCGTCAGAACTCTTCCCATCTTGTAAAACGCTACTGAAACATTTTTTCTCATTTTTCTTAACCAGATAGCATCGCTCCTTAACTTTCCGTACGGTTCTTACCCCGAATCGGACCTCTGAGCCATCCAAACCCCCCGTCCCCACGCACGGTGGTACCAGCAGGTAGCGAGGGGAGCCAGGCAGGCTGGTGCAGCCAGGCAGGAATATCTCCTGCCCTTCAGTGTACGTCTTGACAAAGAAGTGTGAGCGTGCCTATCGCTCTCTTAGCTTGTCAGCCTGTGAGTGGTAATACGACCTGACAACCCTTAAAAAAAAATGACTGGAGAATCTGTTCTCCTGCAGTCTCGGGGCACTGCTTTCCACAGGTTGACTGTTGCTATATAAAGAAATAGTCTGTTGTTTCTAAATTTGCTCTGTTAATGTCACAGAGCATAAAGAAAACCAGCAAGAATAAATTGACATTTACGGCAGGGAGCGATCCAGGGAGCAGGCCAGCTGCGGCCGTGCCCGTCCGGCTGGGCGCTCTTTGAACATTTGTTCCTCTGTTTAATTGCTCAAGCCTGGAACGTCATCTGCATATGCGGCTTTTGCACTTCAGACATCGCTCCTCTGTGTGCTGTGCAGTTGACCCTGATTTGAAGCGAAATCCATACATCATCAAAATTTTTAAAGAAACAAGAAGGGGAGCGAAGCGACGCGCTGAGTTTGCAGTCGTTTGCGGGGCGGTCGTGGGGCCGTTGCCTTTCCCTGGGCAGGAGGGAGCAGAGCCGCATGGCCACGCCAGTGCCGCACGCGCCGAGGGGAGGGCACGCCGGGGATGGGAGCCAGGGCAGGAGCTGAAAGCACCCTCCCGGCTTTGGGGAGGCCACCCCAGGGGTTTCATTAGCATCCAGGCCATTGTCAATCTCATGTAAGTGGTTTGCAAACCTCAGCAAAGTCTGGGTACAGGCGTCGTACCGCGCGGGGTCATCGCTCTGACCAGCACCGTCAGAGTGCTCTCGCCTCTTCTCTGCTGCCAGCAATAACCTTCTCGCTGGACAGGGAAAAGGTCAGGTCTGTGACTGCAGTCAAGAATAATCATTAAATGTAAGAACTTATTATGTTGCCATAAATATAGGCACATTTGGAAAAAAAAAAAGGTAATTCTTCTCACTAGGATATGAATGTAACCTATCTGGACAACATCTCCCGGCCCTCAGGTACCCCTCGCTCTGGTGTTCCTCACATGCACGCGCTGTCGGGAGTGCAACTGGGGTTGTTTTGGTAGATCCAAGATCAGATCTCCCATGTCTAACATAAGCGGAAGCTCCATTCCCCCTGTTTTTTTTTTTTAACCTTTTTGGGAAGCCCCAGTGTTTGCAAGTTCTTTGTGTACTAACGTGTTGCAAATTTTGCATAAGGTTTATTGCAAAAGTAGGTCTCGATGCAATGATGTTGGGTAGGCTTTGAGCTCAAGTAAAGCCTTTACAGTATTGTCAAATATATGTCCCACGTATATAAAGCCGTTCCTACACGTGCTTCAGCGAGCGGACGTTTGATACATCGGGATGTGGGGGTGCACCCGCCCGCAGATGAACTCTGATTATTTTTGTTGGCTCTGATCACACAGAAATGTTTGCCCAGGTGGTACCAGCACCGTCCCGCAGCGACGCTCTGCAGGATGAGCCCCTTGTTGAGGCCGTGTCGGTTTCTCCTTGGCCATGAGTGCCCCTTTGGGTCACAGAGTTTCCCTCTCCGTAGGTGTGCGAGTGTCTGGGCGTCACAGTCGGACATTTGACTAATGAGATGGGGTCCGAGAAGAAGTGACCTGTTAGACTGCGCAGGAAGCACCCGCTGAATTTGGCTTGGACCTCCCAGGCTGGGTTTTGCCCCCACGTTGGACTCGTGCTCCCGGCACTCGGCACTGCGAGCATGAAGGGGCAGCATCGTGGGCGCGCAGCAGGACAGCGCAGCCGGTGCACTGGGAACCTGGGGAAATAAACAGGGGAAGGAATGGGAAAATGATGCCTAATTCTTCTGCTGCCTGGAGCTTCTGTTTCTTTTAGACTTGCCAGTTATTGTTATTTTAAACTCATCCCGCTCTGTTAGTCCCTTGACACCGAGGCTCTCTCCCCGGTGCAGCGTGGTGGCCGTCCACCAGGCGTCAAACCCGCAGCCTGTGTGTGGTGTGAGTTGCGTCAGGTGGTGTTACGGGGATCAGGACGCCCCGAGTAGGGCGACACACACAAATCCTCCTTTTTTTCTTTTCCCTCTCGCTGTGCCCAGCGGCTGCACCGCGTTGCGGTCCCCGCCTGTCGCCTCCACCTCCCGCAGCCCCCGCGCTGGTGGGGGACGCACGCCTGCGTCTCGCCGGCGGGCAGTGCCGTGGAGGTGGGTTTGGCTGGAGACGCGCAGACCCGCCGGCCTGGCCAGGGTCCGCTTGTAATTAAAACTCACTGCGCTTGGAGGGTGGTGAAAATCCATGAAGAGGCACTCTGCTGAGGCTGCTTGGGCGATGCTAATTACTGGTGGTTAATTAAAAAGCAAGTAAGAGGAAGGCTCTTTCAGGGGCTCGAGCGAGGGTGTGGGGTGGTTTGCTCTGTTCTCCCTGCGTTTTCTGGCTGTAACCACACGCGGCTCCGCGCTGGGGCTCTTCCATCTCAGACGTAACTCGCGTCTCGCAAGAGGCGCTTCCTTGGGCGAGCAGGCAGCCCGCTCCCCTGCCCGCGCCACGCTGGCGCCTGCCTGCATCCTGATGTCCGTCCATTGCTCATCGCCTGACCTCGCAACCTCTTCTTCCATCCACCACCCGACACGTTCATTTTCCTGTTTCCGCTGCAAATCTATATCAGCAAATGAGCAAAATAAATGTTGCTTGTTTGTTTTGACAATTACAGCACAGATTTAATTACGATCCTTCTTCCTCCTATAGTGCTGAATGTTATGTGGTGTGTTTGGCATAAACAAAGATGTTCTGCTAATGTGAGATACGGTTCTTAAAGATACACTGTCATGCTGAAGCCCGGTCGCCGAAACCAAAGTCGGCAGGAGCTGAACTTCCAGTGTGTGTATTTTCCTGTTAATTTTTTGCAGCCTGCGTGCGAGGAAGGAGCAGATGCTGTGCAGAGACGTCGCTGAGAGCGACTGGGTGAACCTTTGGGATGTGAGCGAGGGAAACTGAAAAATAAGGAAAAAGCAGAAGAGAGAAAACCACTTCTGTATCTTCATTTATTTTGAGTTAGCAGCTTCAGATATTACAGCAGAAACACAATATTTAAGTCTCGGAGTGAGTTCTCCGTTCAAAACAGTGGGTATCTTCAGTTGTCACTTGCCGTGAAAAGGGCCTGATGTTCTTGCTAATCACTTGCTGCATTGAAGGATCTGTTTTAAACTCTGAGCCTATTGTGTCGATATGAAAGCAGCCGTAACATTGTCTTGCGATGGTAAATTGGCAATGACTTTGCATTTCATAATCAGTTAACCAGGAATCGCTTACAACGTACGTGTCTTTCAAAGTATCACTGAAACGTGCGGCACACGTTTGACACACATTTAACGAGGAACAGGATTTTACAGAGCTCTCGGGCAACAGTTTCCCTTTCCCCTCGCTCAGCCGGACCATTGGCAGAGATGAGGACGAATTAAGCCAAGTGTTCAAATGTCTTTCTGAAAAATACCTTGGGACTCCAGGGTGGTTAAGGGGGGCTTCATAGCCCACCGGCCGTGTTTCAGGTACCCCCGGTTGGCACCGAGAGGAGCAGCCCTTATCCCCGGGGCAGGAGAGGCTGCCTGGGGCTCCTGGCTGTGAGCTCCCCCGTTGCCGGTGAAGGTCGCTCTCTCAATTACGCCTTGTCAGAAAACCTCTCAAGGAGGTAATCCGAGGGAGAAATTATTTCTAGAGATTCTTGTCAAATTACAGAGAGTCTTTAATTGAATGAATGTCCATTACTTAATGGCAATCACGGAGAGAAAATCCTTACTGCTGAAAGAGGCAAATCTCCAGTTTCCTAACGAAAATTTGCTTTTTAAAATAATACGATAAAAATAGCTAATTCTGCTCCAGAACTGAAGCTTAAAAGAAATTAATGTCTGTCCTTGCAGGGATTTAATTTGGAAAGTGAAAAACCTTCGCGTTAGCTTTCCGCACGCGTTTGCTGTGGAAGGAGCCACAGCCGCAGAGCGAGCCGGAGCGGCTCGTTCCCAGCTTGGTACGAAGCTGGTTAATCAGCCTGTGCTTCCCGGGGGTACCAGCGCACCAGACCTTTCTCTGGGTTTGCTGTTCTTCCCCTGCCATTCAGAAAATTTCCCAACGTTTTTCCTCTTGGCCTTGAAAGAAGCCGCGTCACCGAAGCGGGGAGATGAGGGTGACGGTGGGAGGGTGCAGAACCGAGGGAGGGGGCGCAGCCACGGTGCTGCCTCTGTCCCTCCTGTGGCGTTGCGGCAGCCCCTTGCGTGGGGGGGCTGGTGTGAAGAGCCCCCCGAGCTTGGGGAGCTGCACGGGCTGGGGTCCCTGCCAGCCGCTCCACGGCTCGCCCCGACCTTACTCACATCTCATTGCAGAGTTTGGTTAGGCAAGAAGCCAGAAAAAAATGGGCCCAACCTTGCTGGTTTAGAACCAAATTAGTGTTTTTAAGATTTGCCTTACGTCTTTCGGGTATTTTTGTCGTCTGCCTCATTCTAACGGTCTTGTCTGAGTCATCCCATCCCTAGTTTAGATTTATACTCCTCTCTGCGCCTACTTCCAACAGGACCTGGATCCACCAAGTACAGCCTGCTGCTGGCCTCGCTGGAGTCATGCAAGGCTGTTATTAAATCATGTGGGCATCGGATCGGGGAGTTATGAATATTGATATATTTTATTTAGTAGCCTTCTGAATTTAATGAGTGTCCATAATACAGTAAGTCATGATTTATCATAAAGACAACAGATTAGGTTGCAATTTAATTACTGCTTATTTTTGTAGCTGTTGTGGGGTTTGTGTAGCAAATAGATACAGGAGAAGCAACCCTTCCTAAATTACAGCCCTTTCTTTGAGCAGTGAATTAGGTGAACAGTCTTACTCCTTCCAGTGGTGCTGCCCACAGGAGAAAATGTCTTTGCTCCGGAGGGTTTGCAGGACCATGTTTTGATTTCCATGTGCATGAATGGCGTGAGGCCCTTGCAAAGCTGTTAGAGAGTCACCCCGTCGTTGCGTAACATCGTAGAATCATAGAGTATCAGGATGGAAGGGACCTCAAGGATCAGCTGGTCCAACCTTTCTTGGCAAAAGCACTGTCTAGGCAAGATGGCCCAGCACCCTGTCCAGCCGAATCTTAGAATCATAGAATCATAGAATGCTTTGGGTTGGAAGGGACCTTTAGAGGTCATCTAACCAACCCCCCTGCAGTGAGCAGGGACTCAGAAGTGTCCATTGTTGGGGAATCCACCACTTCCCTGGGGAGATTATTCCAATGGCTGATTGTTCTCATCGTGAAAAATTTTTCTCTTGTGTCCAATCGGAATGTCCCCAAGAGTAACTTGTACCCATTACCCCTCATCTTTTCCATGTGACTCCTTGTAAAAAGGGAGTCTCCATCTTCTTTGTAGCCACTCTTGAAATACTGGAACATGGTGATAAGGTCTCCCCTAAGCCTTCGTTTCTCAAGGCTGAACAAACCCGGTTCTCTCAGCCTTCCCTCATATGGCAGGCTTCCCAGTCCTTGGATCATCTTTGTGGCTCTTCTCTGGACCCTCTCCAGCCTGTCCACATCTTTTTTGCATAGCGGGGACCAAAATGGAACACAGTATTCCGGGTGTGGCCTGAGAAATGCCGAGTAGAGTGGGGTGATGACTTCTTCATCTCTGCTGGCGATGCCCTTGTTGATGCAACCCAGCGTCCCCTTGGCTTGCTTTGCTGCACGCTGTTCGCCCGTATTGAGCTTGTTCTCCACCAGGACCCCTGGGTCCCTTTCCATGGAGCTGCTCCCCCACCGGGTAGATCCCAGCCTGTGCTGCCCCCCTGGATTGTGTTTTCCCGGGCGCAAGACCTTACATTTGTCTTTGCTGAACTTCATAACATTCTCGTTAGCCCACTCTTCCAGCCTATCCAGGTGTTCCTGCAGGGCGGCTCTCCCTTCCGAAGTGTCCACTTCCCCGCTCAGTTTGGTATCGTCGGCAAGATGTGCTGTCATCTTCCTAGAGTCGTAGAATCTTCTGCTCTCCTTCCACGGCCACTTGGTGTCTGCTCGTTTCATGAACAAAACCCCTCCAAGTGGGGACAATGGACAGCTGCACTGCTCGTCTTATTCCACATGGTGAATATTATATTTATGATAGATGGATCCAAATATGGTCCATCTGTTATGTGTTATTAAGCTGTTCACTTCATAGAGAAGAGAACGTTTCCGTATCTCTCCTGTGATGTTCACATGAAGACCTGAGTTTTTTAAAGCTGTTTAATGTTTTTCTTTACAGAGTGGATGCTGACACATGAGAAATTCCACGAAATCATGCACTTCGTGTTCCCGAAACACCAGGGCTGCCAACGCACGTCGTTGGTAATGACGTCTGGCCTGGTCTCACGCGTAGCTGCCTGTGCCGTCCGTTCTGTGCATTGTCACGGCGCCCAATGACCTCTCCTACGTGCTTGCGGATCGGCCAGCTCCGGCGGGAGGCACCAGTTCACACCTCTCTTTTCTGGCTACCAGTGTTGTAGTGCGAAGTTGCCAGATGCGTTGAAATCGGGCAAAATCAGGCAGAGCCGTCTTGTGGGCGGGCGTTGCGGGAGGTGGCTGCTCGTGGGTGCCAGCTCTGCTCCCAGCGGCCTCCCAGGAGGGCGATGGCTGATCCCAGGGGATGTTGGGGAAACCGGCGCTTGTTCCCCCCGGCGTCTCCTCGGCTGGCCGTGCCACGCTCTGAACCGCCTTGCAGCTGCTGTTGGCTGGGCTGAAGTTTGGGTGCTGAACGGGCGTTTCTGGCTTGCGACATGATTAGAGATGGATGGTACAAAGAGCTTTAAGAAGTGGAGGAGGAGTTTGTTGCCAGAGGACTTTAATTTTGCATTGAGTGTAAGGGGAGCGGAGTCAAGAGCAGAGGTGTAATCAAGAGAGACCTAGAAATAGTCCAGAGATAATGTCCCGTCTTTCCCTCTGAAAGTATTGAGAGTTTTATGATTGATTTCGGGGGAAGCAGCGCTGGAGACTGAAATGAAAGAAAGTTGTGGAAGATGCAGTAGGTCAAAGATGAGATGATTTAAAGGATCAGTGAGCTGAGAGTTGCTAAGAATAGAGCATGCCAGAGACAAAGTGACGTGTCAGGTTGTCTGATGGGATGCTCATGCAGATGCGGTGTCTCCGGTGATGACAGCAGCGGCGGAGTGATGAGTGATTTGGAAGAAATTGGTTAGGGAGCAGCTCTGCAAGAAAAGAAGTTGTGCGTGGAACTGGTGGGGGCTTGATCAGTGGTGAAGCCTCGGCTGGGTGCGCTCGGCACTGCTCCCCAGGGCATTGCGGCTGCTTGGGGAGGGACTGGAGGGGACCACTGCCAAGACTTCCCAATGGCACGGACAGCCAGCTCCGCGGCGCAGGCTCCCCGGGATGCTGCGGTTTCTGTGGGCGCAGGGAGCTGTGCCACCGAGGGTGGTTCGGGCACAGCGCTGCTCCGGGAGCCTGGCACAGCAGCTGGCTTCCAGGCGATGTTCTGTTGTCCTAGGAAACATCCTAGGTGGAAACCATGTCTGTGCAGCTGGAAACCTGCTTCAAGTCTGGCTTCTCCTTCTGCAGAGCTTGCCGGGATCACCAGCTAAGGGAGTGGATTTCCTGGTGACAGTAATTAATCTCGCAGCACTCCAGTAAGGTCCCGTTTTTCCTCTGGGGACTAGGGTGATCTCTCTGGAGAGCGCGGTGCCGATGCGCTGGCGCCGGGAGTGGCGCAGCGCTGTGCCGGGCCTGCCGAGCCAAGGAAGACGGGGTGTAACGGCCGCTCCCAGGTTGGGTCTGGGCTTGCTCCGTAGCCTTGGCCTGTTTTGTCACCGTTCTGCTTTACCTTGACTCGGGATGTTTCTCCACCCTGCCTAATTAGAAACTCAGCTACTTCAGTGCGAGGGTTGTCCCTTACTGTATTTGCAAAACTCTTAGCTTGATAGAAACCTTGTCTGATTTTGAAACTCCAATAATCATGATTTTGATAGCCCGGTAATAGAGAGTCAGTGACTCACTGGTGCAGATTTATGGCGTTTTTTGTGCTTGCATTGACTGATAATATTTTTTCAATCAGTGTTTAAGGTATAACACATTCTCTCTATACAAACATTATTTTTCTTTACTGTTTCTGAGGTGATGCTGGCCAAAGCCATTGGGTTAAGTTGATGGTGAGACGTATGTTGCTTCACATCTCCAGGCCTTCCGTAGCGTTGGATTACAGACTCAGCGTGTCAGTGTGTTTCCCTTTGGACTCGGAAGGCCACATAACCAGCAGTCCCTAACGAGTCCTGATTTGCAATTAATAGTGTTGCTGCACGTGGTCCCCCCTGCCTGCCATGAGGAGCCGTGAGGATCATGGAGTCTCCTCATGGCGGATGTGCCCAGCTAGGAAAACAAAACACTCTACAAGTATCTCTGCCAACTCACTGCTTCTCCCTAAAATAATTATTATAGTGTTTTAGAAACTGATTTTCACTGAAAATTGTTTCTTAAGAATTCTTGATCACCTCAGTCAAAAAAAAAAGAAAAATAATTTCAGCACACTTCAGGAATGCATGGGCACAGACATAAATTTAGCAAAGTCTTTGATTTCCTCCACGCGTGATACAGGCTGCCTGGCAGTCAGGGTGTTCTGTGAGCAACTTCTGCAATTTCCATTTTTATAACACACACATTACATTAAATTTTGATTCACATCTCTGACATCTAGAAAATTACTCTGTAACAAAAGGAGAGTGATAGTTGTGCTATGAAATATAGGCATGGTCTGGCCACATTTTGGATAATTCTACCCTATTCTTTAGAAAATTGGTTTTATTACTGGTAATTGGGCTAAAATAAAGACTATTTAATCCTGGCCAACTCAACTTTCTGGGACATTAAGTTCTAATAGGCAGATACAAACTGGTCTTAGTAGATGAGTCTGACATCATCTGGCTGCTTATTAACTATTAAACCTTGTTTCAGTCATTCTCTTGGCAACTATGTGTGTGTTGCCATAGTTTCTTTGTTAATAGAGCAAGACATTAATGCATTTTGAGTACTTCTTGCCCGAAAGACATGAAAAAATACTTTATGTTTAAAGATACAAACTCGAACCCATTACAAGGAGTAGACAGAGCTAGCTTTCCATCTGCGGACAGCATCACGTCCCCGCGGCTCTGTGTTGTTGGCGTGCAGGACGGAGGTTTGCACAGCTAGAAAAGCGTTGCAGATCCCCCTGACATAGTCTGTGCTTTGCAAACCTTGCTGGACAGTGATCTTGAGATGTGTACGTTGCACATTCAGGCAAACGTTGACTGGACCACCAAAGCGGAGGCTCCTGGACGCCATAAGGTGTGTTTTGCTGAGGACGTTCGGGGACCCTCGAGGACCCCGGAGGACCCTGGAGGACCCTGGAGGACACGTTCCCCAGGGGCCGGGCAGGACGGGGCTCCGTGGGTGTCCCCGGGGGTCAGGCAGGAGGGGGCTGGGGAGTGCTGGGGCTGGTGCCTGGCTTGGGTACCAATCCCCGTTTTTCACTTGTGCTGCTCCGCAGGGAGAAGAGGCCAAATTAGCTGTACCCTTTTCATGCCCTCCTCCTTCGTTAGCCTCCGGCATCTCCTCCAGAGCGCGTTCTGGAGGGGACCGCGCATGTCGGCGAGGCATCGGTGAGCGGCGTGGAGCCAAGACCTGCACAGCCACGCAGAGTCTTGTCGTGAGCTTTTTGAGAACTTTCAATAAGCATAAGTAGCGTATATTTCTTCTCTTCTCATCCTTGGGACAGATCAAACTGGAGGGATAAATAGGTTGAAACAATTTCACGTCTCCTCCGATGACAGTCTTCAGGTTCAGCCTGAACTTAGGGAGAAATCCATGGGAGATCTGTACGGTGGTAAAAGGCTTTTGTAAGTAATTACAGGCTTAAGGGAAGTTGCAGCATTGGATAGCGACAAGTGGTATTTATTCCATATTTTGTTCAATATTGTAAATTACATACTTATTAAAAAAAAATAAAATGTGCAAATACAGAGCTGCATAAAGCTTCTAACGCTGAGTCCCCAGGAGCTTGGAGAGCACTTGGGTCTTTGGGTGCACATGTGGGTACAGAGTCCGCTGATAACCCTTCTCTGGAAGAAAGGTCAAAGAGAGCAGCTCTGCGCTGACTCTGCGGGTGGGGGCACGCTGGGGGGAGTCGGCTGCTGGGCGTTAGCTGGGTGCTGCCCCCCGGGGCACGGCTGGACCAGCCCATCCTCCCGCGCTGGGGGTGCGGGAGCAGCCGCATCTCGGCTCCCCCTCTCTTACCGGAGCTCAGTGAAGGCAGCCAGCAATTAACACGGCAGTTTTAAAAAGAAAAACAAAATGCCTACATATATGCAAAGTTTTTTAGCCTTCATTTACTTAAAGCGGCTGGGAACTGCCTTTTTGGGGAGAATTTCCTGTCTGGAGATGATTCAGTGTCAGCACTTTGTTCTGTTACCCTTAGAGATGCTTTATATAAATCCCAAGCAGGTAGCTAAGACATCCATGTTGTTTAAAAAAAAGGCTTAAATGTTGCTTTGCTGGGATGGATGCCTGATGACATCTGTACTTCTCTGGTCTGGGTGAGACGCACTCTTTTGCTGGGCAGATGTGCGTTCAGGAGCAATTCCAGCATTAGCAAATAGGCTGGACATGCATTGAAAACATTCCCGGCAATAACTTTCTCCTCCGTTCGGAGGAATGCTGAGACCAGAATCTAATTGAATATAATGTTTCTGTTTCTTTTAGAATTTCTTCTCACTTTTGTGAGATTTTTAATTATGCAGATGGGTCGTGAATGGTAAAGCGCAGTGAGTGATGGGGAGAAGGGGAAAAGCACGATTCATTCAGACTTTTGTGGTTTGTTGTGATTACCAGTGCAAGCCGCATGACAGGTTTCATTCTGTGCTTGGATGAGTGTGGTACTAGCTCGAGAGCTGACGTCTTTAAATACCTCATGGAAAAGCAGCACACTAAGAGGAGGTAGAAGGCAAGAAAAAGTATGGAATTTCTGGAAATGCAGAACTTCTTTTTTTTCCACTTTCTTTTTCCCCATGGCCCCGTGCGTATCTTTTGTGCTGAAATAAAGCTGTGGTAAGACAATGCTTTTAAACCAGGTTGTGTTCTCGCAGCTTTTCTAGTAACGGTATGGATACGTAGGGTCTGTCAAACAGTGGCACTCCATTCATACCACAAGCGTGTTCTCCATTATATGGAGATACATATATCCATTATAATGGCTTTTTGAATATTTCTGGATACTATGAAGCTAATTTAGGAAACATTTAGTCTTTCTCTCTCTCTTTCTTAATCAAAAGGAAGCAGATTTTGAGCAATTTTTTTCCCCAGGAGGCAGGAAAGCAGTATTTGCCTTTAGGGAATAAGGAGAGAACACTTTCCATTCATTAAATCTGACTGGAAAGTGCTCAAGATGTCAGGTATGAAAACGGAGGCTGAGAGAAGGGAATGGTTTTGATTTTTTCCAATTGACTGTATCATTTACCGGAAATTTTTTTTATTTTTAATTAAAGAAAAATCTAAATCAGTGCTGTTCGTAGTGCAGCAGTTGCATGAGATGCACAACAGAAGACATGGTCCAGCCACAGGGAAACAAGACGGAGTCCGAGGAGATGGAGGAGGGGTTTGTGGCAGTGAACAAGCAGGTGAGAGGACCAGACAGTGCATCACCTTCCCTCGGTGGAGAAGATTTCAGTGGTAGAGCTGGCCCCCGGTGTTGCCCCCACCTGCTTGTTCAGATTGTCTTTTTTAGGGATGAAACGCACCCCCGTTTTCTTGGGGGTATTTGCACTAGTTTCAGCGAAGGCAGGACTTCATTCGCGCTTTGACTGTGTATTTCAAGGTTATGTTTAGGATGCTTCATAGGGAATTATTCCTTTGTGTATTTACTTGGGTGCTCTTGGCATCAGTTATACGCTGGGTTTGTTTTTTTTCATATTTTCAGGTGTGAGTCTTGGCGTGGCTGCGCCGTGCACTCTCCCGGCAGGCAAAGAGGGTTCCTGCCTCCTGTGACAAGGGCTGGTGAGGCTGCTGGGGTGGCAGTGAAAATCCATGAATTTACAGTGTTGCTGTTTTTCATCAGCCTGATTTGCTTATAATGAGAGCCGGACAGCCTGCGCCAGGGAAGGGACTTCGGCCGCTGAAGCACAGCCCTGAGCAATCCGCAGCTGTAAGGCTTACCTCTCCATGCTTGCTTGGCTTTTGTGAATATGTTTAAACTAAAATGTACGGATTCTTAGTGTGTAGCTGCTACGTAGGAACAACACTGTAATTTAAGGAGGAATTGCTTTAAATCCGGTGCATCAGCAGACAGATTATCTGGAAGATAAATTGCGGTGACATATAGCCGGGAAGCCCATCAGCTCCAGATGGCACGATTTTCTCTTCTTTGGCATCGTTACGCCGATCGTGGTTTTTCCTAATACATCTTCATTTCAGCTTGCCGTTTCCTCTCTGCCAGGTGGGGGGCTGAGGTGGAGGAGAGGGGGTCCCGGTGGGCGATGGCCTCCCCGCCGCACTCTGCCGGTGCCAAGCCCTGCAGTGTCAGGGCGGCTCCCCTCCCCCTGCACGCGGCGCCGGCGGCAGCGCTCCCACCCGGCCACGGCGATGCTGGGCATCTCCTCCTTCACACGCGGCCCCGGGGCTGTCGAGGCAGCTCACGTAGCTTCACGGCTTGCACTGTTCTGCGGCACGCCGGGACGCTGCCAGCCACCGTCACTGCGTTACTTGTCCCTTCGTGCGGCACGCTGGTAGATAATCGTCCCCTCTGCCGCCCCAGCCCCCTGCACGGGGGGGCCGTGACGGGTTTCGTGTTGGGGAATGGGCTTGTTTTCAGCTCCCGAACAGAGAGGTGTGCTCACCTTTTGTCGGCCTCATCTCTCATCAGCAGGGGTCTTATCTCTGCCTGACACACGGGGCAGCATTTTTCTGGACACTGAGGGTTTCAGTTTCCCCCTGCCATGGGTGGTAATGAGACCCGCTGGTGTGCGTCACGTCCTGAACGGGGAACAGAGAGGGTTGGCTGAAAATCTCTTAGTGAAGTGGAGAAGATGCGCAGAGAGGTCGGGGAGAGGGTGGGAACATCTTGACGTGGGTGCGTTTCTGTCCAGGAGCTGCTGAAGTGAACTGCGGGCAGCGAGGACAGGAGTGGGACGTCCTGTCTGAACCGTCCTGCGAAGGACAGCGAGGGCTGAAAATGATCTGATGAGCCCCCACCTGTGCTTCCATTGCCCATTTCCATTTAAAGATGCTCCTGGGACCAGGGGCTGTGGGTGCCTGGAGATCAGGACTCGGTCGTCCCCGTACAGGCTGTGCAGGGGACAGACGCATCCCGGCTCCCGTTCCCAGCCTCGCGGGGAGGCAGAGCCGTGCACAGGCACGGGGGGAACTTTGTGACACTTTGCGTTAATGACTGCTTCCACCTCTGAGCAACTGTGCTGCCATATTAAAGAGTGAAACTAGAGAAAAATCATCAAATGGTAGCCAGGCGGTAGAAAATTAATTACACTTTGAAGAGTCTTTCTAGCGTTCTCCAATTATTAAGAATTCATATGAAATGTATGAGTGGGATGACCTCCCTTAAAAACTTGCAGCCAGAAGCCCTGTGGACACCATATGAAGAAGCGTGGTGCAGGGCATGATCTGTATGGGCAGGGTCCTCCTTGCTGCATCCTCGAAGACCAGCGCGAAGGGGCCCAGGACCCCTCTGCAGTTCATGGTCTCTCCTGCGTATGGCCATCGCTAGGCAAGAGTTACGAAGCCGGTGCCTTTCTGCACTCACACACAAAGCTGCTGCGTACCTCGTGTTCTTTATTAAAAGGTCTCTTTGGTCTGCAATAGAAGTACTTCGTTTTTTTTTCCCCTCTGGGAAGAAAATTGCAGAACTCTATTTACTATGATTTGTTGGATCAATTTTAATTGATGTCCACTGGTAGACAGGTACATTTCCTCAGGCCTCAGAAATGGTCCAGCATCATTGCACCAGTATTCATTTGGCTGAAAAGCTGTATTGAATACTGGGATTTTATGATTCTAGTGTGTGAGGTGTAAGTCAGATATAGTGGGTGTCCTTACATTTATTGGAGTCACAGTTTCAGAATAGCCAGTGATGCTTTCATGTTAACATTCATGTCTGTATTAAGTAATAATACATGTTCACATATGCATTCTGAGCATTAAGAGCATCCGTATTCCCAGCTGATTGGTATTCGCAGGACGTTTCATTGTACTAGACTTGTTCTGAGAAGCTTGGACACCCCCGACTTGGTTTTACCTGTGATGAGTAGCGGTGGTGGCTCTCCTGCTCCCGCTAGCAGGCACTGCACAGGGGAGCAGACATGCCGTGGCCTTTGTGTCTGCCTGAGTCTGCTCCAGAGAGGCGCGAGGTTGGTCAGCGCTGCTGGAGCTCTGCATTGCTCTGGTAGGTCTTAACACGTGCGGGGTGGCTCGTGGGTCGATGTGCTGCAATGAGATGGGGTAATGCCTGCCGTGTGGAGCAGGTCTCTGGTGTGAAGCACCCGCGCTGAGACTGTGTTCTCCAGGGAGAAGATGTTCTTCCACTGTCCCAGGTCTGCTTCTGTCTCCTGCAAACTCACCCAGCTTTGCTCGCAGCAGCGCTGGGCACGTTCAGCTCGCAGGCCAGCCATCGCTAGCAGGGCGCATACCTTTGTGGTAAGCAGGAGGGAGTCTTAAAAGATTATTAGACAAGAAAGGGGCTAATGTAATAATGAGTAGTTTGACTAGCTCTCTTTGCAGTAATGTTGGAAATAAGTGTCACCTACTGTGATAGAGAGCCATTTCTGTAAGAACACCATAGTTACTTATCTCAAACTTCAAAATGATCTTTTACAACTTTCTCTTGCTGGTGTAGAAAAGTGGAAAGGATTTTATATGAATTAATACAACTCAATCAGTGTGTTTCCAGCAGGAGCTGAGTACCAGTTTGTTACAGTATTTGAGTGGGAGGAAAGAATTGTGAATTTGTAAGTGAAATAAAACAGGAGGGGGGGAATAAAGTGCAGGTAGGGGAATGGGGAAGACGAGAGAGGACAGTTTAACGCTGGGATCTGGCTAAGCCTGTATTTTCCTTTTGTGTATGATTCTGTGGTCACGTCATCTGATGATTTCACATGGCGTGATTTCTCTGCTTTGAGAAATGACAGACACAGAATTTAGATCTTCCAGAAGGAGAAGGCTGGTGTCTTCTTAACAGGCATGAATTTTTGCAGTCTGAAGTCATGTTCTGGGCAGTACCTCATGAGACCGACCTAGAAGATTTGCAGTCAGTCCTTTAACAATAACGTAGCAATAATTACAAATGAGTTGCTCGTTAAGAGGATTTGGGTTTGAAGCTCTTTTTGTGCCTGCATGGGAGACGATGGAAATGCCTCCATACTGGCAGGAGGCACCATCTTTTGGGGAACCTGATTCGCGTTTACCACTCGGCGGAAGGCTCGCTGTTACCCAGGCAGTGAAGTCTTTAGCTGGAGCAGAAGGCAGCCGGGAGACTCGGTGCCGGCGGCGGGGCAGAAGAAGGTCTGCGGTGACCTACTTCTGGGGAGATGCTGGGTGTCCCCGGCGCTCACCCCGGGCCCCGGGGCTTGCGGAGCCTCTGCGCAAGTTAGGACCATGCCATTAGCAGTCTGCTAGCTGCGTGCTGCAGTGAGTAAGCACAATTTCCTTCCCAGCTGCCCAGAACACTCGATGCGTGCGAGGGAAAGAGTGGATGTATTTTTGAGACGTAGATTTGCTGACATGTGAAGTGGGAGTCTGGAGATCCAGAAATAGCGGCTGTGTTTTCTGAACGGAGAGGGATCTCCATCGGACGCGAGCGGGGTAGTGCTATCGTCCCTCCCGGGGTTTCCAACCCCACAGGTCCCCATCTGTCCTGCAGCGCTGGGGCTGTGGGGATGCTCATGCCCCGCCATGGGGATGCTCGTGCCCCGCCATGGGGAGGGAGAGGAGTGCGAAGGAGGGAGGTGGCCGGGCTGGGAGGCAGCACGATGCTTTCTGCTGGGGAGAGCTTTCTGCTGTTCCTATCCGCCTGCTCTTTCGGAAATAGCTCTGTGGTGGGGAGGAGCAGGAGGGAACCTGGCAGACCGATTCAGAAGGTACAGGACCTCCGCGAGAGGGTTTCTCTGTGCAGGGCAGAGCTGCCAGCTGGACATTTCCAAACGTTTCCAGCATTTCCAAAATAATACGTATCCCCAGTTCCTCTACCTTTGCTGAAGAAAAGACCAGCCAAGATTTGAAAAAATTGGACTTTTAGCAACAAATCCTTTACTCACTGATCTCAAGAGGATCTGCTGCTGTCCCACTCCATGAGGACGTGCATGCACACACACGCGTACGCACTTGGGGAGGTAGACTCTATGGGCACCCCGGCGTTGAACAGGTATGGGTGATTTCACCAAGGTCTGGGCGTCCCATAAGATGGCACTGCTGAGATATTCAAATCAGCTGTTAGGAGGGCTTCTGGCATTTATACTTCAGAATTAGAGGCAGTGTTAATACGAGATTTTTTTTTTTCTTAAGTGCTATCAAAAGAGATTTTTTTGTAGGCGATAAAATTTTGGGGGAAAAAATAAAATCCTGTTGGCACAAGTGCTAGAAAGCAGGTCAGCTGCCAGGAGGAGAGCAGGCACGGCTGGCCGAGGAACAGCACAGCAGCCTGCTGCTCTTCCCACCCCTGCACAAGAAGTAGGGAGCTGGAGCCGTGGCCAGGATCCCGATGGCTCCGTACAGCTGCTCCAGCAATCCCTGCGCGCTCCGCTGCCCGTGCCGAGACTCTCATCACCTTCAGCGGGAGCAGGGCAGGAGCGGGGTCCCTCCTCTGCTCCTCCCGCATGTCCATCTCATCACGCCCTCCGTTCAGCAGTGCTGCTCAACCCGCGCAGGCGTCCCCACGGCCTCCTCGGGCCACGCAGCTGCCGCAGGAGCCTCCTCGCCTGTGCCGTGTGCCTGCTTCATCGCCGGGCTTTGTCCTGGTGGTGGGTGAGTCCGTGCGTGTCCATCTGCGCTGCGTGCAGCAGAGCTCATTAGAAACAGAGCTGCGGGTTTCCTGCTGGCAAACACGTTTCTGGTTCTGCCCCCGTCGCCGCTGGGCTGCAGCCATGGGCCTTGCATACCACACTGCTCGCCGTGTGCGGGCAGCAGCCCTGTAAATGGTGGGCCCTCTCCCCGGAACGTCTCAGGTGTCAGCTGCCATTAGGCTTGCAGTTGTTTTTATAAAAGCTTGGAAAATGGCCCTCTAATTCAGGACTAGGTGACTGGCCCTTGTGTGGCTCTTTACCAAGCCTCTCTAAGTGCAGAGTGGGTGGTGGTGGTACAAAAATGTTATTCTGTTTGAAGAAAAATGCTCTGAAACTTGGGCTTTTCTGATACTAGCAATTCTCTTCCAGTTTCTTTTTTGGCTCTGAGAAGTCAGATAGTACTAAAATACCAGTAATGAGCAGGCTGAACAAAGATGTTATTAAATAAGTTGATGTGATTTAAAAAGAAGTTAGAGAAAAGCATTTGTAATGTATTGCTGAATATTGTCACTCTTTTTGGCAGTGACAGAAGGAAGCCCTGAGTTTGGATTCGTACCTTTAATTAGTAATATCTTGATACAAATGTAATGGTTTGCACTATTTCTTTTCAGAGTCTTAAAGCAGGTCAGCAGTTTCTCAGAAAGCAGGATTTCCTCATGTCGTTCCCAAATGTGCATTTTCAGTACCGTAATCATAATCATACAGCCCAATGTTGTAACAAATAACTTCACCGGCTCCTCAGAATATGCAAATATTCTGTCTTGCTTTTCTTCGTGGCTTCAGCCTTGCGGATGTTTGTCCACATGAGCTGCGGTTCCTTGGTCAGGCAGGTCCATCAGCTTGTGCAGAAGTGTCTGGGGAGCTTTCAGGAGTGGTCGGCTCTGCAGGCGCTGCAGCTCCTGCCCGCGGGCAGCACAGCCAGCGTGCGTCTGCCGTCTGCTCATCTGCCATCTCGCGTGCCTGTGCGGGACCGAGCCCTGAGTGCTGCAGCGTGCCCGTGCAGACCTGCACGGGGTGCTCAGTGCCATGCCCCTGCACCCGCCGGGCGGGCAGAAGAGCCCACGTAAGGTCTAAGAGCGCCCGTGGAACCACTTCATGGAGCGTTAACATCAGTATGAAGAGGAGCAGCACTTTTCTGGACGGGGGGTCTTAAGCAGTTGGTACAAGAGCGTGCTGGGACACTGTGGAGTAATTGTGTAGGGAGGTGCTGGAAGCAGGAGCTGGTCAGTAGGCCAGTTGTTTCAGTCCCTGTTTCCTTAAACCCATATCCAGTGATTTCATCTGTGTGGTGATTCCCGCTCTACTTTGCCGTTAGCTTTCTGCGTTGGTGACCACAGACTGGTTGAGGTTGGAAGGGACCTCCAGAGGTCATCTGGTCCAACCCTCTGCTCAAGCAAGGACGCCGAGAGCCAGTTGCCCAGGACACGTCCAGACGGCTCTTGAATAAGGATGGAGACTCCCCCACCTCCCTGGGCAGCCTGTGATATTTCTGGACATGGATATGTAGGACCATGGCCTCCAGAGTAAGACGTGGTCCAGCCTTTTCCCCGTGTCCCCTCTCCCACCTCGAGGGCACAGACAGGAGTGGGACAGAAGTTTCATCCCTATAAATCCCACCTCTGTGCCAGGAAAGGCACGAACTGGAGTTTTCCCTTGCATGTGTCAGTGCATGGACTGGCATCATGGAGCTTGCTCCGGGTCAGCAGCCTGAAATCACCATCTAGGAGAAGGTGGTTAAATGCTCCTGCCTTCCTGACAGGCAGCTCCCCGCTGCGGCCAGGAGCCAGCGTGGCTGCCGGCCACCCTGCGTGTGGGGCTGCTGGTGGATGCCGTGGATGGATGGCCCTGGGGAGATCGCAGACAGATGGCTGAGATGCCCAGGCATGCCTCGGCAAGGACTTTATCTTAGGTGCTGGCCTGATGTTCTTCCTTGGCTGACTTCTGTTCCCTTGGCTTATATTAGAAAGCTTATACCATAGCATGGGCAGCTAACACGCACCAAAATGTACCTTCCTGGGCTTAAACAGCATGGTAAGACACAGTACGGTTAGGTTAATGATAGATCAGCTAACATCTGGCCTGATGGAGCAGTGTGCCCTTCTCACGTTCAATACCAAGTCACGGATGGAGGAATTTATTTTGTTTATTGCTTGTATTTTTTAAACTAAGCTTTTATTTTATTTAGCCTGTAGCATAATCCATTTCAAAGTATATAAGTGAGGTTTCGATTTGGTTCCTGGTTCCTTGTTTGATCCTCTTGAAACTGGAGTCAACAGCGAAACATTTTGAAAGCCCAGAAAATGGAGCGTTCATTATTTATCTTTTGAGATATTTTCATTTTCCCCATCAAACATTATTTGGTTGTTGTGGATTCACAGGAGCAAGTTGTCTGCACAGAGTCTGTGCTGCGCAGTATGGCTTCTAGAACATTTTGTTTTCAGCTTAGACAACACTGAAAAAGTTGAGCTCAGCCCTACAGGAGTCCTAATTAGCTCCATCAGCGTATGTGCACCGAAATCATTAAACGTGTGTTGTTTGGTTTAGCTAAGGAAGAAGGAATATCAAGTGCCACCTGACTGCACATAATTAAGTTTAAAGCATGAAGAGTTAATCCTGCTGTGTATTAGAATTTGTGCCATTTCAGTGTGAACTCTGCATTTCTTGATACACAAGTATTAAAAGTTAGTAGGAATTAGTGTAAGCTGTTTGCTATTGAGCTGAACAATTGGTTTGAACTGAATGCTGGAATAAGATGGTGAGCAATACTATTATTAGCACTCATTTTCCTGAGAAGGTAACGATCGCTTCGACCTGCTATGGGAACAAAACGATGCAGTAATTAATGCACTGCATACGGCAGGGCAGGTTTTAGTCCGTGATCAGCATCTCTCTTACTTGGTAAGAGTCACAAACAAACAGGATCCCATTGCAAAGTGTTAACGCCTGAAGGACCTGGTTTTGCCGTGGATTCTCTGCCCGTCTCGCGTCTGTGGACTCTGCTGAAAGCAGCCAGTGTTAAGCTGTATAACTGAGTCTGGCTTAAGGCATATCCCTGGCGCTTAACAAAATTGAACACACGGCTTGTGTTTTTTGATGCAGTGAGATGGGCACTTTCCAGAGCTTTACCAGGAAAATCATTGTCTCATTAAAGTCATTCGGAAAGCCTCCTGGCGATTCTGCTGGGCCGAAATATCATCCCCGACTTCTACCACTGCCGTTGTGAATAGAGTTGAATTTGGACCTTAGAATTCCCAAACAATGGTTCATGGACCTCTTCTCGTTATTTCTGCTCTTTGTCCATCTGGGGGCTGCAAGCACTGACCTGCCAGCAGCAAGCTGTCCAGTCTGTGTGTAATTCTGCTCCGACATCTTTGCACAGTTTCTGTTGAGAGTAAGACCCCTCTGTGCTAGCTCCTGTGCGTACGACACGGTGCAAGGCCGCTCTGGAATGGGCTTTTCAACAAGTAACACAGGGAGTCAGTTCAATTCACTTTGGGTCGGAGACGGAGACAGGAATAGAGCACGGGGCTGGTGGCTGTCGGTGTCCTCAGCAATACCTGTGGGTGCTGTGGTCCCCCTCCATCCTTCTTTGCACCTGCCAAACTGGGTTTCCTTTACTCCCCTGGCCGCATGCTGGGCTTAGATCTCAATTTTGCTCTTTATCATCAATTCCAGTGACGGTATGTTAAAGATTTCTTGCTTTGTACTTTGGTTTCATGTGCCGTTTGTCTCCTCTTAGTTGAATCCCGTTTCCCGGAGGCTGGCGATACCAGTATGGTTTCCATGTAATCAAATGCTGGCGAGTGCCACCTCTGCCTGTGCAAAGCATAGAAGGAACAGAAAGCTTGAACGCAGCCCTTGTTCTGTGGTTCCCAGCAAGGAAAAATTGATGTGGACCAAATACACAGCAGCCTGGGCATATTATGGCTAACAGCTTGCTGGGGAACAGTCCTTAGCAAATTGCATTTAGTTTGGAAATGTGTAAAACCAGCAACTTAAATGTGCCAGTAAATTTTTTTTTTTTTTTAAATGTCATGTTAAAATCTGTTTATTTTGGAGGTATGTAGGTAAAGAAAAAGAAAAGAAAGGAAACCACAACCTGGTCCCCCCTCCAAGGCAGATGAAAAAACCTCATGGCTGAGGTAGTGATGGTTGGGCTCCGGGCAGGAGGGAGTTTTCTCAAGCAGAGGTAGCGGTGTTGGAAAACTTGGGTCCTATCCTTTGCAGTTATCGTTAAAGCTTTGCTCACAGTCTGCAGGAATACCAGGCAAAAGTCAGTCTATTCATTTTGTTGCTGGGTGCGGTTTATTAAAAATGTAAAGTCAGGGCACATTGTGAAGACTGTGGGTTTAGCGTGATGGAGCAGCATGAAAAATGCAGACGGTTTAAATTTGGCCCATCCTCATGTGGAGCAGAGCTTAAAAATGGAAACTGTGGGGGGGGAAGCACATGAAGTGTATGTTAATTCTTCTATGGGATGAGGATGACCTATTTCTGTAAGTCATTTTCAATTTCCAACTCTAGGCAATGAAAATGTATTTTCTGAACGGTGAATAATTTAGCAACTTTAAAGTGATTAACATAGAGAAGAAGCTATAACATGAAAGGTGGCGTGCTTTCTGAGCAAAATACGCTCCTGCGCAGGACAGCAGCATGAATCCTTTGCATCCTTTAAATTCCGCAAATTCACTCAAAGAAAGTTCCTACTGAAAGAAGGTACGAGCTTTAGGCTTGTGCTCATCCGCAGGACAAAGGTGAATTAAAGACCTGAGGATCTGAAGCAGTTTGTAGTGTCAGACCCTCAAAGGTGGCTTTGTGGCTGTTCAACTTTTGTTCAAATTGTGGTTTGAAATGATTTAAAGAATTAACTTCTCATTTCATGGTTTCCCTTGTACAGTCAGAACCACAGTGTGAGCTAAGTTCATGAAAATAAGCAGACTTTATTTCTGATATAGAACATGTATTTATTACACTGCAAGCTCGGGACACTAAAAGCTATTACTGTGGCATAAATGTGAAAAATTCTGTCCTTGTTGTATTAGACAGGACTGCAGAATGGTTAATGCTTTAAAAACTGCGCCAGAAAGCCACAGCTCATCCTGCTCTTAATCCATTTAATGTATGTTTTGTTGGCATATACAGAGCAAAGCTTTAACTGCACTCGTGCAACACTGAGCCCAACAGTTCCGTGCAGACTAAGGGGCCTGCGCCGCTGTCTCTGATTGCCGTGCTTTCTAGACATTTCAAATAAGGCAATTAAGTTTGGTTGGCAGAATTGCTTCCCCACAGAGCAGTAAAAACTGGCATTAATTATTTTCCTAGTCGTCTTTATAAGAGAACCCCAGAAAAGCTTCCTGCTATCTATACCCAGGAGTAAGGTAAATCACACTAGCTTGCAGGTCCCTACGATAATTTTTGCCCATGCACCATGAGCTGCGTGATGTTCGTCTTTCCCCTTCTCTCTTGGAGCCTTATCCATCCCAGGTCGTGCTGGAGTGGCTGCCAACAAAAAAAAATGAACTGGAAAATTGCTGCTGAAAAGGTTGCTGTAAGAACAACCAGTTCTGGTCCTGCTGGTTGGTAGGACCTCTCGTGTGTCAGCAGGAAAAGGGCATCGGTGGCATCCTCAGAACTCACACAAACCCCTGCTCTCTGGCAGGGCTTAAGACACATCCTCCTTCCACTTAAATATGGTTTTGCATAAGCTTAGCTGCAAACCCTGCTGGCATTCCCATGTTTTCAGAATTCATCAAGCATCGCGGGACGGGCTTAAATATTTTACAGTTCAGATACAGCTTGAGGGTGCAGTGCAGGTTTTCTTCACGAGTGTGGAGGCTGAGGAATGCTGCAATATCCATTTTTTATGAGGTGGCAGGTCTGATGAGGAAGGTTGTAATGAAGTAGCGAGTCACAGTGCCGTTTCAACGTCTGCAGCGGGTGGCAGGTTCTGCAGAGCGTGGCCAGCCCTGCTGCACGGCCGCTGCCTCCTACGGAGAGCTGGCCCTTCCCTGCCCAGCTCAGCCCCCCTGTAGCCGAGGACTTGGGCATTTTTCATTTCCACATGTTACGGGTTCCTGGTGTTATGGCTAACGTTAAAACACAAAGATGTCCTTGCATAACAAAACTTGGATAGTGTATTTTTAATTCTTGGTTTCCTTTCTCTAATAATCCTACTGAGGACTCCGTACCCCAGAGGTAAATTCAGCTAAGCTGTCGCGTGTGCGATGCTTTGCACGGAGCGCTGAGGCCAGGCTCTCGGGGGCTGCCCTCGCCCTGGGTGCGTGCCTGCTCCAGCCAGCAGCGCTCCCGGGGCGGGCAGCCCCCGGTTGCAGCCCCAGTCCCCTGCGTTTTAATTTTCTGTTGGTGGCGGCCAGTCCGAGGGCAGAGAGACGGTGGCACGGGCAGCAGCATCCTGATGTGCTGGGGTAAAATTCAAGATTGGCAGCTGGTGTGGCTGCTGTACTTAGGTGACTTTCAGAAGAAAATAGTTAAGGGAGGATTTCTCTCAATGGGCTGCGGTAGCATAAAAACTCTTGCTGGCTGCATAAAAAGCATTTATCTGGAATTATGTTTAAGGACATGAAATGATGAACTGGGGTCCCATGAGGCTAGGCACACAAGCCCATAAAGGGGAAAAAAAATCCTGCATCAAAGGAATTCCTAATAAAATTACTTCCTTAGACTTTTAAAAGACCCATCTCTCTCATATATCTTTTAATTTAATTTTGGAGATGGTTCTTGAACTTCTACATCCCCAATTTTATTACAAACTTTTAAAACGTTTCCTTCTTTTCTTCTTCCTCATGCTTTCTGCTTCATCACGAGAGTCCCTTGTGGACTTCTGGTTCATCTGAAGTTAGTAGCTGCCTTCTCATAAAACTTGGAGGATTGCAGCTGGCTTACTATAGTAGTAATAAGTTTCTTCCTGGAAACAGTGTATTTATTTCTTCAGTGGCTAGGTTTTATTTCTGATTACTAAAGGTTTCTGCATCCTCCTATGAGAATTTCTTAACTGTATTTAAACTGGCATTCTCAGCAAACTTTACCACTGCAGAGCCAAAACATACGGTACGTCCATAAAACATTAACGTTCCTCCCATGGATGGAAGTGAACTGAGGCTGACAAAACCCAAACTTTTCTGTTGTGCTGAGCAAAATAGATCGGCAGGTTTCAGTTTGAAATGGAAATGGCAAAGTTGCCCCAAACTTTGTTTTCAGCCTAGTTTTTGAGAAAACTTGAAACATTTTTTAAGGTTTTTTTTTTTATTAATGAGAGTGTTTTCTGTCAAAGCCAGTTTCGACAGAAAGCTGTCTCTGAGCTGTAGTGAAAAGCAAAGCGTTGCCTCTGCAGCACTGCGAGGGCTCTGGCGGGACTCACCTTGCTGATGGGCACAGCAACGCAAGCATCAAACGAGACTTCTTGTAAGCAGGGGCGGAGAAGCGCTGAGGAGTCATCATCCAGTCTGCGGTATTGAAGGCAAAACCGCCGGGCAGCGTGGCGGAGGTGGCTGCGGTTTAGGATGGGTTGTGTCCCGGAGAGTCACGGCAAATCGGCTTTGCGAAGGCGGGCGCTGAAGCTGGGTGCTCTGGCACCCGGAGGGGTTGCAGCCCGGCGTGCTGATCAGGGCTGGGGGTTCACCTCTTGTGTGCTCGGTGCGTGGAGCTGTGCAAGGAGCCGAGAGAACGGGGGCTGTAGGTTCAGCAGCATTTCACAGTAAAATACCCATTTTGAGTATTTTACCTGAAATCCACATTTTTCAGCAGAGAAAGCAAAACTTCATTTTGGGTCAAACATTTCATTTTGTGTAATTATTTATTCTTTTTACCTTCTAAAATTGAAATGCAAAGGAGGTCTTATTGTACAGAAAAGTGCTGTCAAGGTCAGTTTTGAAAACACTCCAGAAGAAGAGAGACTTCCCTACCTCCCTACACACTGTAAAAAAAAGAAATTAAACGGGGGAAATGAATTAAATGTTTTGGTATAGCCAGCTTTACAGTTTTTGTTGGAATAAATTTGTCTAAAACTGTTTCGCTTTACTAAGGTGCTTTCTGTTCACTTTAGGGTTTTTAGGAGTCTCGGCCTAGCCCTGAACACAATACAACCTAAATATTTTAGAAGGCACCTAAAGTCATCCATTTATCATTTATAACATATGGTGCAAAAACGTTAAGTAACATTTAGCAGATGTTTATTGCTAATGTTATGCTACTATAAACATGTGCTATAAAGACTTTTTTTTTTTGGTAAATCAATTTCAGTTCCTTGAAATAGAATTTTCTAAGCTGTAGAAGAGGGGGGAAAAAAGCAACAAAACAACTGAAGGCTAGAGTACACATCCAATCTGTCAGCTTGATAAAAGATGGAAGCTGAATTTGGTATTTAATTAGATTTATTTTCTAATGCAAAATGCCATGCCTTCAAGGAAGGAATGTCGTAGTACATTTTAATCTAATTTTCACCATCTGGGTAAAATGTTTACCTGCTTGGCCCATTAGGAACTGGTTGTCTGGGTTTGGACTCCTAGAGAAGAGGACCGACACTGAAAAGCAGGATGCCTTGCCTGAGCTTTCTGCCTGCGCCACTGGCACCTCGACCGTCCCCGGGGCCACTCGCACCTCTCCCACGCTTGCCGGCCCGCCCCACGCTCCCCACTTTCCTTCTGGTGGCTTTACTCGGGGCTCTGCTGTCTCCCCCTCTCCTGGTGCGCCGTGCGGGGCAGCCCTTGGCCCGGGGCTGGGACAGCGGTGTGGGGAGGGAGAGCGTGGTCCATGGGCACTCCTTGGGGACAAAGGCCGGGGCTGCCTGCGGCAAGGTCTGTCGGCATAGCTAACCCCCGGACGCTGTGCGCGGCACGTGCTGCTGCCATGCCCAGTGGCCGGGAGCTGGGTTTCCTTTAGAGCAGCATCTCCTCCACCAGCACCAGCTTATTTTGCAGGTGCCCCCAGATGTGGCCCTGTGTGTCTTCAGCGGCGAGATCACACTCCATTCTCAGTTAAAGAGAAGAAAGGGGAAAGATGAACAATGTCCTGGAGTCTTTCTGCCTACTGCCTGATCAGTCCTTTCAGGCATATATATACACACATGTATAGGTATGTATGTATATGGTGTGTGTGTATATACACTTCTATAGAAGCCTTTTCTGCAAGCATTTTATGTTGAAAATATAAAGTCCATTAGTTAGTGCAAGTGTTGGGTGCCTCGTTCTCAAGGTGTGATCCTGCTCTGACGTGAACTACAACAGAGCAGGACCGTGCCCTTTATTTCTACCAGGTGAGTGCACGTCTCCGATGCCTGGCGTGTGAAGGCCCACCGGGTGAGCCCAGCCTGGCGGCTAGCCCGGGCTCAGGAGGAAGGCTGGTGGCAGGCGGTGTGGAGGGGAGCTGGCCTTGAGAAGCGAGGAGGTGACTGGGGGGAGGTTTGGTTCCCTCTCTTTTTCCCCATGCCACTGGAAAAATCAAACTTTGTAATTATGATGGAACTGTCCCAGAATTAAATGGCTCGAATGACCTTCCTGATCCTCTTGTTCTATTCTGGGATAAAGAGCAGGGAGAGATGAAGAAAAATAATTACTAGTGCTGCGGCGCGGGAAGTGGTGATTATCCTGTAAAGCCAGCCGGGCAGCCGCGCGCCTGAGCTGGCAGAGGCGGTGAAGGAAGAAGTGCCGCAGAGCCGTAGCTCGGCCTCGTTCGGTCCAGTCCTCCTCCCGTTTTTCCTCTTTCACCACTAGCGTGACTTCTGTTTATTTCCACTCCGAGCGGCAGTGCTGGTGGGCGGCCCCAGTAGAATGCCTCCGAGTGGGGTCCTGGCCCTGCAAGTCCTGTTCGCTCCGTCCCATGTGCTCCCAGAGACCGGGCAAGTTGGGTCATAGACGAGCTTACCTTTGTGTAATGCTGGCATGTGTGATTGCAGGCACTTTAGGCTAAGCTTAAATTATTTGGCATGGAAAATCAGCTCGGTGCCTTTTGCTGTGCCTGTGAAGCCTTCTCTGCCGGTACGTGGAGAGGTGGAGCTGGGGGTCAGGCTGGCCCAGGAGACTGGGCTGGTGCGAAGATGGGGAGTGCTGGGAGGTGGAGGAGGACACCCTGCTGCTCGTGTCTGGAGGGGCAGTGCTTGGATCATCATGGCCTCATGGATTTAATGTCATATTTAGCACTCAGTTAATTTATATGCCATTCCTGAAGAGTTTGTGTATCAGCTTTACTTTTCCTCTACCCAGGGTTGCTTTTTTCCCCATTTTTTTTCCATCTGTGGTCAAAAATACTAATAGAAGGTATGAAAATTGGAAATATCTCATCTTCCCTTCACTATATAATCAGCAAAGCTAATCTATATGATCGGTAATGCTTGAATACCTACCAGAGCTCTCAGCTCTCTGCTTGTCCGCGTGTGTGTAGCCTGAGCAGAGGGCCTAGGCCCGAGGCCGGGCAGCGAGGGGTCCCTCTAAGAGCACCGGTCCTTCCTCACTCTTCCCCCGGGAGGAATTTTTCGCCTGGCAGGCGGGAGAGGCACCGGGATTGCTGCTGTGAGCACGGAGGCTTATTTTCTCTGCCACATCAGCCTTTCCTTGCAGGGTCCTCCTGCATCAAAACCCGCACCTCGGTGTTGGCCCCAGGAAACAGATCTCAAGTTTGTAACAGTGACATATCCAAGGAACTGGGATAAAAACGGTGTGTTCCTGTCATTCCCGGTAAGACTCTAATTAGCAGTCCTTTCAGCCCAGATAAGATGATACTGTGATCAAACAGCTTCAGCTCTGCTCTACTTTAGACTCGGTGCGCTGGAAGAGTTTGATTATTTGCCAGGGAGATTTTATTCCAGCTGCATATAAAGTTTTCCCTTACAAATTTAATGTGATGGTTCCGCCCCAGAAAGCCTGCAGTCGCTCTTCTTGGGAACAGATGAACTTGTGTCCACAGGGGAGTATGGTTGCTTGTATTCCAGGCAGCAGCTCCTCGAGCTTTTCTGCAGGCAGAGCCCCCAGTGCAGGAAGGTTGGCTTTTGGTGGGTGTCTCTGCCGCCTGCCAGCACAGCACCCACCTACTGCCCTCATCCGAGTGGCCGTGGGAGGGGGATGTGGTAGTCCGTGTGCTTCGTCCTTGGTGGAGCCGCAGGCCGCCTCCCGCAGAGACCCCGCGCCGGGCTGTTGGCGCCTGCCGCAGCCTGGCTGGCAGCCGGTGGCTGAGGTTCCCAGGCCGGGGAGCCATGAGGTGCTCTGTCTGCCATGGGCTGATGAAAAAGCCGTGGCTTTACTGTAACAACCATCATCTTCAGAAATAACATCTCTGTACATAGACTTAAAATAGTGTATTTAACACACAGACAAATGCATACTTCCAGTGGTGCCCAGGGGAGCCGGTAACACCGTAGATGCCAGCTGTAGAGATGTGCCTAAAGGACTACAGCACTTCCCCGCAGCACTGCGGCGGACTGGAGGCCGTGCTGCCAAGCGATGAGGCCTTTACCTCCATGGGCGGCCTCCCCACGCTGCCCGGTGGATCACTTGGGAGCGCTGCAGGAAGGCCTTGGGCTGGGAAGCAGTGACCCCCCGTGGGGCCCAGCAAACCCTGGGGACGAGGGAGCGAGGTGCTGCCAGCCGGGCGTCTCCCACTCCCACGCGGCCCGTGTGGGGATGGCTCCAAGGCCGGCCAAGCCCCAGTGCTCTGCCTGGAGCATTTGCCTGGGTAGCGGTGTGAATCCCTATGCAACGTCTGCTTTTTCAATACCACCACTCTGTAATTTGCTTGGAAGCTGTTTAACAAGCGATACCTGCATCAAACAGGCCATTTAGCAGAGAGTTTTGCCGAGAGGCCGTACCCTTCTAGAAATACTAGCCGGACATGTTGGAGCACGGAGAAACAACACCGTCTTCGGCATTTGCTTGGGGGCATCGGTTACTGGTTTCATTTCGGATGGTCTGGAGGGCTCTGGCGAGTGTTACGTGCGTGCTGCCCTTCTGCAGCCAGCCTCCGAAAACACGTCTTACCCTGGAGCTAAGGGAAGGTACTTGCTGTGAAAGCTGTGCGGCGTATGTGAGCAGCCGTATTTGCCCACCAGCCTGCGTATATAAAGCACATACGTGCTTGTCTCCTGTGCTTTTGGCCAAGACCACCGTGAACTCATTTAGTGCTTGCTAATCTGCACCGGCAAAGAGCTCGGCTGGGTGGTTAATGAATAACCCGTTTGCCTCCCTGAGTAGTTATTACAAAGTAACACAGCTTTTTCTAACAGAAATAGCGTTTGTAAAGCACACAGAACACAAGGGACAAGGTGCTGTGTTTTTCTCTGCGATCCCTCCTGAGCTCGTTGATGGAGAAGCAGATGAATGTAATATGCTTGCACTTGTTGGAAGGGTTCCTGGCCAATGCAAGCAGTATTTTTGTGCTAATTAGGAATGGTTTCTGGCCAATGCAAACAATTATTGTACTCAATATCAATAACCCAGTCTTCCTAAAATGACTTTGCAGTTGCTTTGCATGGTATATTTGATTCCTTACAGAGTTGCAGAGATTCTTTTTTAATCGTACAATAGCTCGCTGTTTTTACATGACTTCAGAGTTGCTTCCTAATAGTATGTTTGAATCCTTAGTTTCTAAAGGGGTTCATTTATAGCACTGGGCTTGTATTATACCTTTAATTTCTTTCATTATCTACCAGCATTCCCTGAATTCCTGGGTAGTTAATGCTCACTTGAGTTTCCTGTCAGTCACATTATACTGTATTTCCATTTTTTTCATCCATGTAATCTTCTCTGTGGATATGAATAGGCAAAACAGATCAGCCCGAGATGTTGGAGACTGAACATATTGCTTGTGCTTTTTCCAGTGATGGAAAGGAAAGCAGTGGTTTCTTGCGCCGTATGGAGCCTTCCAGTTAGAGAAAAATGGATTCTTTGCGTTCAAAGGGTTTCAGGCTTGGGGAGGACTGCAGATAGCATTCCCTATTAACCTTTGCTCCCTCTCTCCATCAAATACCTCTGCTTTTTTCCCCCAAGTTGCTTTGTCTCTAATCACAAATCTCACTTTTGATCTCCCTGATCTTTCCAATTCACTCAGGTTCATCCTCCAATCTGAAAGCTTTTCATACCGAGCCCTCCCTGTCCCTCCTGTTGTCCTGCCTTTCTCTCCCCCACACTGTTTTTAGCAGGCTTACCGCTTCTTTGGAAATTTTCTGAGGTTTCCGTTCGCAGTGATGCCCACATTTCCCTTACAGGCTCTTTGCGGTACGTCCCTTGTCTGCCCGATCCCCTTGCTCAGGCTCTCCCCATCACTCTAAAAGCTGCTCCTAATCCCGACATCTGTTAATCCTGCTGTGGTTCCTTTTCGCCATCCTCTGACTTTCACGACCATTTTCCCCTGTTGCAGTGCCCCTGTGCCCCATGTTCCCTGCAGGCTGTACCCTCCTGCTATGACCCGGCCGGCTGCCCTCTCCGTCCATCCACTGCCTCCTGGTTTGCGGAAGCGGCCTTTCCTTTCAGGTGGGGATCGATGTGTGCGATGACTTTTAAGTCTAAGCTGTAACTCTCTCTTCTGTAAGCTGAAACTCTTGGCATTTTGTGGCGGCAAGCTTGTGGTTACTGTGGCCACGTATTAATGTTTCTGCATCAATTACCGTGGTGCTTTCTTCCAAAGCTAGATTGCAGTAATATAATAGGTAGACAAATGCTATTAATTATGCCATCATATAGAAATACATTGATAGAAAGAGAAAGTTGATCATACCATACTAGCCCTACAAATTTGCTGTTACAAGACTCAAAAAAGAATTTCTTAGGTCTTTAGTGTTGTAGAGAGTCATTCTTGGAGGTAAAACTTCCCTGTTTTTACTGATGAAGCTGGAAAACATGCAGATGGATAGTGAAAGGTTGGCTCGATCCTTAAAATGTGATTTTTAATTTTCTGTTTTCCCCAGATTTGAGGATATTGGATACTGGGTTTACTAACTTACATTGTTTTCCTACTATTGGACATTAATACCAGGTCCTGATGTTGAACCCTCACTGGGTGTCCACTGTGTATCTGAAATTTTATGGTAGTTTTATCTTGCCAAACTTTTAGATATCTTGTAAACAAATGCAAAATAAACAGCAAAAATAATGAAAACTTTCATAATTTTAAGATAGTAAAGAAAAAAACCTCTTTTTTTTGCATCTTACATTGAGGCATACTCATCCTTCTGTATAAAGAGTTTTTGCAGAGAAGCATATTCTTCATTCTCTTTATTTCACTGGAAAATAGAAGCTGTGCATCCAGTCTGCTTTATCACACAGTACATTTTGTGACTACAATGAAATCTTAATTACAGAGATGTCAGTGCAGCACCTGGCACTCTCTTGTGAAGTGGGCTGGTCCGGGCTGCGTGAGGTTTGGTGAGGTCCGACACGTGTGAAACCCTGCCATCCTGCTTTTCATACGTTACTGGAGACTGAGAACAAAACCACACCGAACTAAGCAAATCCGGGTCACGGTATTTGTCTTTATTTGTGATTCATGGTTTGTCACTTGATGCCAGGAGGAGGCATGTCTCTCTTGCGGCAAATACCAACGTCTTACGTCCAGCAGTTCCTCTTACCTGCGAAGGTGCTATATTGATAACGAGCTGTTAGAGGAGTCAATAGGAATAATTAGCTTATTTTTTTCACGAGGAGCTAACAAAATACCCATTGGGACATTTCAACACAACAGATGGCATTGGACTGTGATGCGACCAACAAGTCAGCGTCCTTGCGCCATGGTGCTGTGCTCCCTTGCATTTGTATGTTGCAGATGGTTTTAGAATAGAATAGAACAACAGAACAGAACAGAACAGAATAGCATAGCATAGGGTATTTTCAGTTGGAAGGGACCTACAATGATCATCTAGTCCAACTGCCTGACCACTTCAGGGCTGACCAAAAGTTAAAGCATGTTATTAAGGGCATTGTCCAAATGTCTCTTAAACCCTGACAGGCTTGGGGCATCGACCACCTCTCCAGGAAGCCTGTTCCAGGGTTTGACCACCCTCTTGGTAAAGAAATGCTTCCTAAAGCACCCCAGGTTTTCAGGTTCCTCTCCCCCTCTCACGGGTTCCTCCGGTTCAACCTTACAGATTGTGACTGTCAAAACTGTGCCACACTGAAGTCGAAGTAGTGGGTGAGTATGGTCCTGTGAATAGGCATCAGCTGTCATCTCCGCTGGCTGGGAGCGTGTGTCATGAAATCCTCCACTGGCATCTATGACTCAGGCTCGTACCAGTCACCCCCAAATAATCAGCTCTTCTAGTTGCGGGTGAAAGACAGCTTTCTCTTGTCAGCTCACAGAAAGTGGAGTCTCTGGAGCATACGTAATTGTTCCAGGCAGGTTCAGGACTTCTATTTTAGGGATAATCACATATTCTGTAGTGATATGTTGTCATTTTTAGAAATCCAGTGTGTTGCGCACAAAAAGCAACATGCTGCTACTATGATTTTCTTCCTCAAATGTTGAGATTTGCTTTTTCTTTAATGGGATTGCTTACGAATTCCTGAAGAAAATAATGAAACTGAAAAAACCAGTCAGTGCCTGTTCATCTAACATCATCTGAACTTCAAATCAGCAGAACTGTGTATTTAATTTATTAAAAGTGACAACTTTGCTGATATGTTCAAGGGTCTGGTGAATATTCATATCTAGGTTTGTTTCTTGGCTGCTGACTAGAGCATGCTTTCTAGATCAGTTGTAGTCATGGATACATGGAAATGACACTTTTGGTTTTGTTTTCTCAGTGGCAATGATTTTTTAAACAATATTCCAAACGCGGTAATAAAGAATTGTCAAAAACTGTCCCCCTGGAATGATCACAGATCATGAGCACTTGCACATGGTTTAATTGCCAAGAAAATGCTGTGCTTTGAAGGTGCTCACTGTAGCTGGGTTTCCTCTTTGAGTATTTCTTAGTGACCAGAGTTCAATTAATGGATTTGCTTGCACGTGAAAAAATTGGATCCATTGCCCCAAATGCTTCACCATTGTGTGTGCTAACGTTTTGGATTTCAGAAAGAATATTTATGAACAAGATGTAGCTGCGGTTACACATTGCTCACTACAGTCTCTCTAATAGGGGTGGTAGGAAAAACCCCAATAAAATGCTGCCTGTGGCTGCAGATTGCTCCTGCCAGGGCTGGGTTTTGTCAGACGGGAGGGAGCAGGTGACCAGTTTGCAGCTCCTGCAGAATCTCGGATGAGCTGGCCACTGGCTCCAGGTGTTACCCGTGTCCTTGCCAATATCTCATGGCTTCTCAGCCCAAGACCCATCAAGTCCTGCTAAAAGAAAGCTGTTCACCCACGGAGAAGGGGAGTGATAAGGAGATGAAACACCACCCATGTAGCTGAGCCTTTCCTCCGGAGGTGCAGGAGGCCATCAGAAGGACGGGGGCGGCACTGGTTTCCCCATGTGGTCTTTCATGCAGTCTCCTGGAGCATCCCGGGGGAGGAGACGGTGCATCTGCCCTTCAGCGTTGCTTATGGAGTGGGGGGAGATACATGGTAGGAGCTGGCCCAGACTCTGTTTTCAATTTCATTTGGCAAAGTTTTCCAAGTTCTCCTGCAGAAAATGTCCCACAAAAGTGACAATAACAATATTTTGGATATAAGCCTAGCACAAAAGGGTAATAGGAACTCCACGGGCATGCGTGGGCTTTTGATTCATCCTCAGAGATGACACATGTGCATTTATTTAAGATCTGGGAGTGGGACTCGGCATATTTATAGTGAATTCTTTGCTCCCACTCTTCCTGTGTGATTTTGGTCTCCACTGTCAGTCAAACACGGATTCAGTGCTCTGCATTGACCATGTCATGCCTCATTCACACTGCAAATCCCCAAGCCCATGCCAAGCATTTCTCTTTGTTCAGCCTTCAGAGCGTTCTGGGGAGGAAATGCTGAGGATTCCCTTGCACGGTCAGGATCTCATGGTGGAAATGTCAAGGACTGACAGGTGGAGCTGAGCAGGGTGCAGCTCAGTCCACCGGCGAGCTCCTCCTAAACACATCTGGCCACTTCGAGAGCACACTGGGCTTAGAATAGAACAGAATAGTTTAGCTGGAAGGGACCTACAACGATCATCTAGTCCAACTTGCCTGACCACTTCAGGGCTGACTGAAAGTTAAAGCATGTGCTTGTGCAGCAGCCAGCGCTGATGTGCAGTGTGTGCACCATGGGCTTTGTTTGCAGCCCTGCAGCTTACTGAGCTGTGAGGACATTAAGGAGCTGAGGTATAAAGAGGCAATTTGTGAAAGAGGAGTGATGCTGCATCCTTTGCATTAGCTTTTGTGACAGTATTTATTTAGTTGTTTGTCTGTGAGGCACTCCAACTATATGGCAGTGGGGATTATCTCATTATTGGTATAAACAGACCTATCTTCTTTATTTATTTGACTGATACTAGATTAGATCACAGCAATAGCTTAGTAAAAATAATTTTGTTTGCAGTGGCTGCTGATCAAGGCAGTAGCTGAAGTGTTACAGCTGCACTGTCCTTTCTTGTCATTACTCCTCACCATGGCTCTGGAAAAAATAACAGATCTGGTACAGATGGGTTTGCACATGAAGAGAGTGGAAGTCAGTTGCTGTCCTCTAAATGTTGTCCCTTGGAGAGTACAAACACCAGAACCAACTGGCTGTTGAATGTGCACAAGCGGTACAGAGCCAGGCGTGTGGAGAGCAGCAGTCGCCCGCGGCGTGGGGCATGCGGCTCGCCGGCGTTCTCCACTCTGCCGCGCTCTGAGTTTGCTCACGCGCTTACGGCATCTCTGTGAGATGACTCCTGTATTGGCACAGGTCGAAGCTGTATTTTAGCTGGTGCTAAACCACTTACTTAGTAACCTAATTCAACCTGTTTGCTAGCTTCTTCAAGCAGGTAAAACGAAACTGTTGAAAGAAAACCAACTGCTGTCCTGCATCTTGCCCGGGAGGCAGTGACTTTTAATAAAAGCTTGACCGATGCATTTTAGTTGTCTCCTTGTCTTCATTTTAAATGTAAGATCTTTGCGGTAAAGCATTTACAAATTTAAATTCTTTTTTCTTTACCTTGTAGTGAACTTTGACCACTTCCAGATTCTCCGGGCGATTGGGAAGGGAAGCTTTGGCAAGGTAGGCTTGAGCGCTCGGTCTTGAGTTTGCTTGTATGTTTTATCAGGTGCCTGCTGTTACGTACTTAGGTTTATTGAAACAGTAACGGTGCTGAAATAGGCTATCTTTATTGTCGGATGATGGCTGCTAAGTAAACACAGAAAAAATGTGTTCAGGAAAATACCTTGTTGCCATTTGGCATTGATTTAATCCTTGGCATCATGGTGAAACAGGTGTACCAGCACAACTGTGCCCATTTCATGGCAAATATTCATTATGTTTTCTGCTTCCTGAGGGGGTTTATAGGTTGTGAGGGGGGACAGTAAGTCAGGAAGGTGTTGGAAGTTGTTCTGGGTGATTGACTGAGCTGGCACGATCTGGTCAAGAGGGTTCTCTGAAGCCCTGGGCTGTTTTCCCACTCAGAAATGAGTTATGCTGAAGAGTTTTTGTTGTTTATTTTTAACAAGGGTTTTTTTGCCAAGCATGTGGGAGAAGGTGGGAGGTGATGATCAAAAAGCTGGATAGCTCTGGAAATCAGTTACTGGTTGATTTCCTAGTTTTATTCCTTTTTCATTCCCTTTTCACTGACTCTCACTCAGTCCCTGCTTGCTGCTTCTGTCATGGCATTTTACACCATTTGTTTGCACTGCAAGCACGAAGTTCAGTGTGTATGTGTGCGTGCACGTGCGTATGTCCTTGCACATGCACGAGACTTCACTGCATTGGTTCTGTTCTGTAGTTATTTTGTCACCTGCATTTTACTGTGCCCCAACAGTAGTTATGCCCCTCTCTTTAGCTGAGACGCCTGCACCCAATGGACAGAAGCTGTAGGAGTGATAGCCCCAGTGATGATTCATGAAAATTGCTGAATTTGGTTGTCGTAATCTTCTCATGTGACGGTCGCGTGGTGTGGGGCTTTGTGCCAGGACTGGGTGTTAGGGCGGGGCAGGGAAACGGGCCTTTGAAGTTGTGCAAAATGTGCGCTGTTGAACTGGTAAAATAGCACAGACTAGTTCAGAGGACAGCGCAAGCGCCTCCGTGTCTCCGCACGCTGCTAAAATAAACTGAAGACAAGCTGAGCGATCAGAGGAAAGCCATATCCTCTCTCGTCTCTTTCTGGTCTGGTCATCTTGGACGGTTTCTCCCATCTTACTTTGATCGAAAGCTCATACTGTGAGGGTAAGAAAATCTGAATCTGCCCCAGCAGATGAACCGTACTGTCCTTTGCTTTTTCGCTCTGCCCGTTACAGCCCTAACGAGGCAGTGTCACACCGGGCGATGGCCATGTGAGCAGCCTGACCCGCTGCAGTTGATGCTTGGAAACTTTGTTCGGATGCTTGGAAACTTTGCAAAAGCAGAAGTTTCTCAGGAGATCTGAGACCTGTTTGGCCAGAAGAGTCCAGTATTTTACTGGTTACTGAAAGTCTCTTTTTAAATAGTTAAAATGTATTAAGTAGCTTCAGTCTTGAGAAACAGTAGCAGTACAAAATCCAACGTCAGTCTCGATGCGGTAGAGTCCAGCTCTTCTTAGAGTCAAGAGAATGGACACTATTAGTCATAGTGCTGTCATTAGCACTGCTTGCTAATGAAGACGTTTCGTCGCAGCCTCAGTTAACTGATGAATGCTGAGGTATCTATTACGCTGTTCTGGTGTGCTCGGGGCACAATCAACACACGCGAATTCCCACCTGGCTTCGTTGTAAGTCCACAGGGGATCAGGGCTAATGAAAATGTAATGCTGAGTAGTGGGCAAGTTGGGGAGAGGGTGATTTTGAGTAGTCACCCGTATTTGCAGCCATGTCTCTCGACTAAGAAGAGGTGAAAGCTGGCAGCAGAGCCATGTCAGATTTCTGAGGTTGTATTAGACGATGGAGAATGATTAAACAGAAGCTCAGGAACTTCCTTAGGGTAGTGCTGTGAAGGTAAAGCAAACAGCAGAGGAAAGTCTCCCCAGACGCTCCTGGTGAGAACGGGAACTTGTGACTCCTGCTCATCCTCAAAGACCAAAACCTAACTCAAAATCTTAATAAAAAATAGCAGCTAACATTTTTTTTCAAGCTCATAGGAGAAGACTCGTACTTCCAAATGTAAACTTTCCAGAGAAAAGAGGTTTTATTCTGTTGAGCAGCAGCACTTGGTGTTGGAAAATTAATTCTGCTCAGAACATGAAAAGGAGAAAAAAATACTCTTGTCCCAGGGCAGGACCTTTTTGGCTTTGAAGAGAGCTGCTCCTCATGGCTGCTTCCTTTTCTGTTTATGTTAAAGAAAGGTTAAGTCTAGCACGTAGCAGTCTATCAGGCATCAGAATTGTATATACACGTTCAACAAAATGCTGAAATGATTCATCTGTCATCTTTCTGGATAATTATGTCAATATGCTAAATTTCCTTTGATACTGAAAAAAGCTTTTTACATCTACAAAGTCATTTACAACTCGCATTTAATTACAGAAAATGTAGAACTACCTACCTGAAAACTTTTATTTGAAATTTATGAGTAATTTAGTTGCTTTGGTTGATTTAAGCACTTATCTGCCCACATTCAGGAAGGTATTTAGGGGCCAGTGTCCCGTCCATCTCAAAATGGGGGTGTGGGCCCTCAGTGTGCAATGAGTGACCTGTGAAATCTGTGACGCCATGTGATCTCGCAGTGGCGGGACCTAGGAGGCAGCAACCCGCTGGGTAGCTTTGGGCAAGGCATTTGCTTTCCTCTCTCATTTTGTGCACCTCTCAGGACAGACGGCGTGGTCCTCGGTACGGGAACCATACCAAGTGAAGGAAAAAGAAACTCAGAAATCACTTTTGAAGAGACTGGCAAGCCCCTGAGCTGTGGCTCTGGCATGTCTGCAAAAACCGGCCAATTTCTGTTTCCTAGGGATGGAGTTAATCATCTTTAAGATACTATTAATCAAATGAAGGTCATGCTCAATTCCATGTGTAATATTTTCCATACATATTAGAGGTAATATTATTTGATTTTCAGTATTTTAATAGGAGCGTTATGTTTCTCCTGTAGCACAGACTCCTTTCTCAAGCAGCAGCAGTTGCTCAGGTTTTAGCTGGTCCATTGCCGTTACCCAAGGAGCAGTAGCCAGGAGAGGATTTCCAGAATGTGATGCAATTTGTGACCCCCTGTTTTTAATGGGAAATGCGCTGTGAGTTTCATTACACTTCACGAGAGGCATGTTGAGACCTGGAAATCTCAGAAGGCATTGGCTGCATTGCAGGTATCTTGATGTCTCCCTTCTTAAAAATTGACCTCTCCTGGCTTAATCACAGAATCTTTTGGTTGGAAAAGACCTTTAAGATCATCAAGTCCAACCGTAAGTCTTTGTTTGAACCGGGAGGCAGCCAAGGGAGTGTTTGCCCCTGTGTTCCTCCTCCCACCTGGGCTTCCCTCTCGACTCTCCCTCAAATCAGCCACCGCCACCTTTTCCAAGGGATAAAGAACTGGATAGGGTTATGGGAATTCATTATTTCCACTTTACTGCTGTGAAGAAATAAACACATATCTGAAGTTCTTCAGCATGGATTTATGTCTTTGCTGTTGGAAATAGGGGATTAAACCAGGGGATGGGGGCTGAAATGAGCAGCAATGTGAAATGAAATTTTCCAGAGAGAACAAATAGGTCTTGGGGTGGGTGGGCCTGGGCAGGCAGCCCGCAGGGGCCTGGGGGGCGTTGCTTTAATTTTTCTTCTTTTTCTTTTTTTTTCTTTATTTTGAGTAATTTATGACGTTTTATTGGGACCTGCAAAGGTTCAGGGGAACCTGTCTGGTAGTAAAGAGGTTTTTATAGCTGGCAGGCCACACAGCGAGGGCCTGGAGAACAGGGACCCCAGACAACCCTTCGGCCTGCCAGGGCACGGGCGCAGCGGCGGGAGGCGTGCGTGGCTGTGGCTGGGGATCGGGCAGGAACCACCATGGGGGACGGGGTGAGAGGCAGCCCCGAGGGATGGTGGTCCTCGGGACGGCAGTCCTCGGGACGGCAGGGCAGGCGTGGAGCATGGCGGCTGCGGGTGGAGGTGTCCACCTTCCCCGGCTGGCTGCCTCCTTGGGCCGGGCCTGGGGTGGCCCTCGCTGCTCAGGAGGCTGCTGAGGGGGCCCTGCTCCCTGAGGGTGGCTTCTCACTGACCCTTCCAGAGAAAGCTCGCTCGCAACGTGGTTTGCTTTGCAAAAGTACTCCTGATTTCATGATTTTGTTGTTTTAATAATTCACACAGCCTGAAGCTGGGTATAGAAAAGCTTTAATCCATTTTCTAAAGGTCATAAATGCCCACGCAGTAGATATACCGTAAATAAAATTCCCTTAAAGTCTATTCTCAACTGAATCTGTCTTTGATATCAACACAAGCTTGATCCTTTGTCTTTTTTCCGGCTTTATAAATGTTGGATTTTTTCCCCCAAAAGAAAGGCTACAAACACAATCCTTTGATATTAAAATACCACGGATATTTTTTGCCCTTGTTTTTTCCTTTGATGTACTGGAGCTCGCGTGAGGCTGAGGGTTTGTCAGAGCCACAGGCAGGGTCTCAAGATCCGTGTCCCTGCCAGACATCGGCCCTGTCACTCGTTCGCACGCTGGCAACGACCCCGACCCTGGCAGCAGAGGACGTCGGGAGGACCTGCCATGTTGTCAGGAGGCTCCGGAGGTGAAAATGCATCTGTTTTTTAAAAGGGCAGTGTGGTTAGCTGAGAGGGGACAGCCAGGCGAGGGGTGTCCATGAGTCCTGGGGCACCGAGGGCCTCTGGTGTTTGACCACCCGGCCCTGCCTGGGTGAGGTTTCGCTGGGCAGCCCCAGCCCTGGAGGAGGGAAAGGCCTTGCTTGCTGTGCCGGCGCCATTCAGGCACCGTCCTGCTTGGCCCCCAGAGCTACCCAGGGTGTTGTGGGGGACGTAGCAGGTCCTCCAGGCAGGAGATACACAATTGCAGGAGTAGGGATGTGAAGGACGTGCTTCACCATAATGTCCGGCACAGGAGCAGCTCCCCTGGCCGGGGGGGGCACATCTGCCCAAATCCCTCACCTGGCAGTGACCACGAGTGGGTGCGTGAGAAAGCACGGAGCACACGGAGCATGATCCTCCCTCTGATACAACCTCCTAGGTAGTATTTAGCGATTTTTTTTTCCTTTCTTGGATGTTGCTAAGCTGTAAGTGTGTCATTGGTAAAAGTCACGGGGAAGAGAATGGCAAAGAATGAAAAGCTGAAGTGATGATGTGGTCCAACACTACCTTACTGTCCAGATCTCGGGTTGTGGGGGCAGCAGCAGTACAATTACAGAGCAGAAAATGCTACCGAATGATCTCGAGTGACAGAGTGAGCAGTGACTTCAACGGGAAGGAGGCCTGGGACATGATGCTGTGCACCCCCGCCGGGGACCTGTTTGGGGTTCCTGAAGGATCAGACTTCATAAGACAGTGGTTTATAGTAAAAGCTGCCCACTTTTGTTATTATTATATACTCAGTGCCTTATTAACATTTGCATTAGAAACTGCCTGGGGTTTATTTCAGCCCCCGTCATTCCCCGTGGATGAGTCACGCTGGTGTGGGACGGGAGGTGGGATGGGAGGTGGGACCGATGCTCCTGCCAGCAGCCAGGAGGCTATGGACAGGAAAGCGGCGTAAGAGAGTGGAGGGTGGAAGCACCATCCTCCGCCCAAAAACCTGCTGATGGCCCCTGGGCCACCCCTGCAGGTTTCCACGCATGAGTGGGGACTTGCCCCAGAGCAGAGCACTGTGTTGGGGTGGCATCGCCTCCCCTGGGGCTGCGCAGCTGCTGCATCCCCTGTCTTGGGCAGTCCCCTTGCGCGAGCGTGCAGGGAGGGGTATGGTCCGCTGCAGAGGGGCACGCACGAGCGGCAGCTCCTGGGAGTTGGCTGTTGAGCGCGATAGCTTCGCTTCGTGTGCCGGGCTCGCCCCTCACTCATACAGTTCCTCAGCTTGCTGCTCAGACAGCCTCTGTCCCTCCCGAGTCCTGAAACCTGCTGGTTCCTAGTCGTCAGGAGGCTTGGAGGAAAACGGGATGTTGGTTGCAAACCGTGGCATTTGAATGTGACGCTTACTCTCAAACCGGTGCTAACCCTGAGCTCGCTGTAGTCTGTCCACTGATTCATTGCATCTTGTGTCAGGGGAAGTATCTGCATTTTGCTGAAGCCTCTTCACGGGATAGGACTGGCTTTTCTGGTGCAGTATGTGACAGCCTCTCTTGAGTCACAAACGCACGTCCCTGCTCATACAGCTCCTTCCTCTTACGCTTCCCTTCCTGGGCCATGGAGGACAGGCAGAGCACGCTGGTTGTCCTAGCTGCATGTTAGGAGTTGAGAAATGCACTGCAGGTCTTACGCACAACCAAGAATAAAATTTGTGCGTGAGCCAATCTCTCTCCTTTATCCCCTACAAAACAACCCAGAAGGTGTTTTCATTTGGTTTGCTCCCCCACACTTTGTAGACATGCTCCACCTCGTGCTTGCAGAGCTGTTGGGGAAATCGCCTCTTTACTCCTCGCCTGAAGTTTTGTCATTTTCTCTGTCGTCTTTTGCCATCAAAGTGCACCAACACCGAGAGGATCTAGTGCCTTGTTGCCAGAACAAAGCTTGTCTCTACTAACTCATGTGTAGCAGTGAAGCCTGATTTGGTGTGATGAATTCATGAGGATTCCCTGGTGTCTAATAATGCGGTTTAATTAATGATGGAGCCTTTCCCTCCTTCTGGATCTCTGTCTTTTGTGTTGTCTGATTGGTTTACACAAAGCTGAGAGGAACTTTTACATCTTTGAGATGTCCATCCATCTGTAAAATCTAGCTGAAACTGGCCAACAGTCCTAAAAGTCTGTAGGGGTGAGTGTGAAAAAAAAAAATCCCATAACTTCATTTTCTTAGGAAAGCAGACACAAATGTTTAATTCATGAAGCCGTAAGCGAGTCCAGCAGACTGGATCCCTCCTGGCGTGAGCCTGCATTATAATGCAGTGGAGCTCCTCTTCGGGAAAACTGGAGCCCTGGGCTGCCAGGAGGAGTGGGTCCGGGTGAGATGCTGTGCCATCGTCCCCTTCCGCCTCCGCTGGGGCTGGTGCCGCTGGCAGCGGGGCAGGCGGTGTGTGGACATGGCGCTCAGGGCAGTCTGCCGCCCTGGGGAGTGCCGGTCCCGACTTCCCCATAGGATGCGCTGATTCAGAATGTCACAGCACGAGCGGTGACGCCTCGGGATGTGCTGGCGCCGGTGTGCCAGCGCTATTTGCGTGTCGTGTGTTGGCGGCGTGATAAACTGTCACTAGCAATTGTAATGGTGGTAAGTGATGGAAAAGGGAAGAACAAAGGGTGCTGAATGATCCTGTCTCCCATTTCCTCATTCTCGCCTCGCTCTCATTCTTTAATGTTGTTGGCCCCTGGGGTATCACTAGTGCCTGCCTCTGGTACCCACTTCCAAGCTGTGTTTTGTTTTTTTCCTGTGTTTTTTCCTTTCCTTACTGCCTCTGAACTGTACTAAATGAAGAAAAAAGGAAACATGAAATGTAAAATGTTTTTAAGTTTTATATAATTTTATATAAATGGTTTTTTTAATTTTTAAAAAGGCTGGCATGAAATGAAAAGTAAAAAGGATGTCTGTGTTTGTAAGTGCAAGATTAAACCCGACCTCTGTAGTCCAGAAGTTGGCAGCCAGGCAGCCCTGCTGAGGCGTGGTGCGGCGATGGCCGGCTGGGTTTCATGGGCCCGGTGGATGTGGCCTGGCACCGCTGGCCACGTGCACCCCTCTGCCCACCGACGCCTGCTCTGAGCCAGCGTCATCCCTCTCCAAAAAAGTGTGTAGCCCTGGGCAATGCATCCGTGTGGTGAGAGCCTCCCTGCAGCAACGAACACCATTCCCTGGCACAAACCAGCCTATTTAATTGGGATGTAGTTAATCGAGTGTGTAGGGCACAGGGGGTGGGAAGGCGGCACAGCTGTGTCGGGGGCAGCCCTGCGATGCGGCAGGGCAGGCGTGCGCACCCACAGCTGGCATGCCTGCCTGAGCACAGCGAGATAAACCACCCTCATTTCCGTGGCAGCGGGGTTATACAACCTCCGATGCCGGAGCTGGCTGGAGGGCCCTGCGGTGACATCCCAGCTCCACGCACCGCTCTGGCTGGGGAGGCAGAGGTGCAAACAGGCGCAGCTAGCGAGGGGAGGCTGGAGCCGCCACGCGGGCTCTGCTGGCTGCGTGGCCGTGCCGCCACGTGCCCGGGGAACGTGCCTGCTGGCAGCTGTGACCAGCGCCTTCATAGACTTAGAGTTGCCTTGTGCCAGAGGAGGTGCGTTGCACTCGTAATTGCACTGCTGTTTGAGGAATCCGCTTTTCACTTGCTCTGCTCTGCAAAGCAAGGATCTGTGGATCAGGTAATTCCCAAAAAGGAAAAGTAAAGGAGACAAAGATGATGCTGCTTCTGAGGCAGCCCGGCCTTCCTCAGGCCCTGCACCCTTTCTCAGGGCTTTCTCAGCCTTGAAGGCATCCAGTGATAGGCATTTATACTGCTTTCCTACTGCAGTTTGCAAAAAGGTCATTAGTGGGAGGAAGCCTAGACAGCAAATCCATAATACATCTTCCACATGACATGTTTGTGTAAAGACTATGAAGTTCTTGTTTGCTATAAAGAGTAAAATGATGCAGTGCCGTTACAACATAGGCAAAAGAAACATCTCCCAAGAGGCTACAGCTCAGTCCTGTAAGCTGGAGGCACAAAGCCAGGCTTTCTTAGGGGCATTTTCTCTTCCTTCCACAAAATCCCCTATCAGAGTCCCACAGTTGTCTCCAGCTGCCCAAAATGAGAGTGGCAGTGAAGTCCCTGTGGACGGGAATGTCCAGCATGTTTTCCCGTGGCCTTTTAAAAACAAGGTGTTCTTCCAATTACTTGTGACTATTGCAGATGTATGTTTAGTTATTGTTATTAACCCAAGCTATCTCTCTGGCAATTTAGGACCGCAGGCTGGACCCTCTAGGACATCTCTCTGCCATATTCTTTGTCTGGTTTTCCTTTACCACATTATCTCTGCCTGGACTTGGTTGGACCTTTAGCTCTTGTTTGTGGTCTCCCTCTGCCAGACAAAACCCATGGTGCACGTCCCAGGTCTGAAGGTAGCACAGCTTTCGTTCTTCATTCCCTGCTATCACTGCTGTTTCACTATTTGCATAGCAACTTGTAAATACCAGAGGAGGCATTGCAAGGGGTGCTACACAAGAAGCCTTGGAGGCTGACAAACCTTCTGTTAGTGCTCAGAGCACTTGGACGGAGAAGCAGGTGGTCCTCATAGCAGACGTGATCAATAGACACGTGGTGGCTGGCTTTTCAGGGTGTGCATTCTCAGTGTCGCTCCAGGGGCTCCTCTTAATCTGGAAGTAGAGACAACATCCTGAGGTGAACCACAAGGCTGCTGCTGCCCATGGATGCAATGAAAGCTTGCCGTGGCTTGTGTCAGCAAAATTTTTTTTCTCACATATATTATTGTGTATGCATCAAGGCTAAATAGCCATTTCCTGCTCAGATTCTTCATTGCTCTTACATATGGCTTTTTTCAATATAAAATTCTAACAGCAATATCCGCACATACCACCACTATCCCCCACCCGCCTCCACCTAAGCCACAAATGCAATCTCATTTTTAGGTCTTTGATTAAGGAGACCTTTTTAAGGATTAACATATGCTGTCTGTTGAATGGCAGATGTCTCTGAATCAAACACTGTCACTTGTGTTCAGAAGGGCCAACCTAATTATGGGGTAAGGAGATGGAGAGCTAAAGGTCTTTGAGGGGAGGAGGTGTTGCAGCATGGGAGATCTCCAGATTCTGCAGGAGTCTCATGGACTTTCACAAGAAAAACAGTGGGAGTAGGAAAGGGCAGAGCTGAGTTACGTGGCGTGGCTACGAAGAAACCCAACCTAAACGCATTACTGAATTTCATAAACTTATCATCCATCTGTGAGGACAAAGAGCAGAATATTTTGGCACTTGATTGGATTAATAATTGGCAATCTGATTATTGTCACTCTTCTCCCTTTGTGTGTCTTCATTCTTTGCTGCATTGGGGAAGGAGGAGGGTAACCCTGGTGTAGGGGGTCTCCTCTGGCCCCAGCCCTCCTCCACCTGCCATGGTGCTTGCCACCAGCTTGGGCCATCTCGCCGCCAGCAGCCTGTGCATGTCCATAGTCCTGCGCTCTCACTCCAGCACAGCATCCATCCATTTATTCATTCAAACTTTTGGGATGCGTGGATGCGAGATGCAGAGCTGTGTTACAGTAGTCCTGAGCCGTTCCTGATCTGATCACCCACGCTGCCCATCGCATTGATGGCAGCAGACATAGAAGAGTGAAAACTCTGGAGGGCATGTTCTTCTAGCATTACTCTTAAGAGAAACGCCAGTCCAGCTGTGCTCAGCTGCAAGCTACCCAAGAGGCTGTGCCATGCCTTTGGCAGCGGTGGTGTCTTTACCTGCCCTCTGGGGCAGCCGTGCAGCCAACGCACAGACTGATGGTCTAACATGGCCGACATACAAAAGCCGTATTTTTAAAGTAAAAAGATGTGCCCTGCTTTGCTAATGTTAATTATACATTTCCCAGTGGCTTTAATATGACCAGCATTTGGATCTTTTTTTTGTTCTGACAAGCCATCAGACAGCACACCCCCACAAGCTGGTTAATTGAACCAAGAGCATGGGATGTTTCAGCATCAGATGCAGGATTTGGCAACAATAACATTGAAGCTACATTGGACATCAAAATCATCTACAGGTCCTTAGAAGCTGCAGCTTATGAGTTTGGGATGTTCTATTAATGCTCATGGTTGGACAATCCAATTACAAAGCACTTAATGTCATAAGTGCTAAGGAACAATGTCCTCTGTTCTTATGAAATTATGACTGTATCAGCATGATACAGCAAATATTCCCTAAGCGCTTTTATGATAGTTTATTAAAGTAGATATTGTCTGGCTTTACCCAGAGCATTATGGGGTGTACCCATTTGGTTACTCTAGGCAGCACCATAATTCAATGATGTTTGCAGAAGGAGACTTTCTCCTTTTCTTCACATGATGTATTTCTTCTTGTGGGTTGGATCAGCATTCAAAGAAGTCTGAAGTTCATGGCTTCCTATTTAAGTGTCTGTACACTGCTTAAAAACAAATCTGTATCTCATTGTAATTGTACAGACACAAATCCAAAGAAGCTGGACTGAGTACAGTTCTGTTCTTCTGGTTTTTCTATAGGTAGGTAGATAGATATGTGCATATGCATATGTATACGTACCTACACAAGCACACAGAGCTTTTGATTAGCCCCCAAGGGAGGAAGCACCAACATTATGGATTTGAACTACATGCTATTTCTTAAACTGTGTAATGAGCCGGGTCCCCCTGTACAGGTGTCTGTCCTTCAAAAGGGGCAGGACATGTTGCTGACATAAGATGTCCTTTTGCAAAAGGTCTGTGGTTTTCTAGGCAGGCTTTATTTATAACTCTTTTTCCCTGGGCAGCAAATTAGCCTTACGGTTTCACAGCTGTAGTGTAGAAGCTATACGATTTGTCATATGAATCTTGCCTCACTCATGGTTATTTATGGTATTGCTTAAAATCATTACGTCCGACCATATTTCTTACAAAGTCTAGGGATCCTGGAGTCATTTGGTGTAAATACAGGTAAAAGCATTTCTGATACATGTTTCCTTTTTATGCTCATGTCCGAGCGTGCTACCGAGTCCTTTACATCGGCGCAGTGTTGCTGTTTGTTCAGCTGGATGGTGCCTGAACACCGTGACATCTGAGGCCCACGCGCTGCGGTCAGAAAATAGACAGAATTGTCAAAGTGCAACATATTGGATATTTTTATGAGTATTGTCATTCTCTGACTGCCTGGAAAAAGCTTCCTGAAAAATTGACCTACATTGTATAGAATACCTACTTCATTAGGAAACATTTAAGGAAACCAGGAATGCATATTTGTTGCACAAAGGGTGACATTTTGCCACTAACAGGTTTCTCAGAAGCTTGATATTTGTCTGGCTGCTCTCTGACGATTAATTCAGCCAAGTGCGGTACAAATGTTTGTACAGACACAAAAAACCTCTCTCCGTTGCAGTGGATGAGCTGTCTGCGTCCCTCACACGGAGCATCCAGCGTGCACGAGTGCGGGGCTCGGCCACGCATGCAAACGTGCCTTGTTTTGGAGCAGAGCAGGGCATGTGCTGCCCAGTGTCCTGGAGACCCCGCTGCTCTTCAGAAACAGAAAGCCGCCTTCCTAACGTGTCCAAGCACGCTATCAGAAGTTGTGCACTGGGACTTCTCCGCTTCTCATTTCATTGTCTGCCTAAGATTGATGGATCTGGGGGGAAGAGACAGAAATTACTAATTCTGAGCTGTATTCTGTTCTGTCATTTAGGTACCTGCTCTTTTTTTGTCTCTATAGCTCTATGTTTCTGCTAAATACTGCTTTTGGCATGGGGGAAACAGGGAAGTGAAGAACAGGCAGAGGGAAAGGTCAAGCTGCTCATCCTGTCATGAACGAAGAGCTTCTGAGAAAATGGCCACAAAATAAAGAACAAGTTTTGTGAGCAGCATAAGTAATAGGATGTGAGATTCGGTGGATTTGAGTCCCTGAATGCTGCTTTCCTCCATCTGTCTTTCTATTAATAACACTGTTGGCCATCCCCAAGGTGCGATACGACCGCCCTGTGGTGGTGGGGGTGCTGTCGGGGCAGCGAGGGGCTGTCAGATGCAACCTAGCGAGGGTGACCTGCTGAAAAGTTCTAGACATGTTTATATAATGTGGTTAGCAAAAATACTAGCTGTTTCAATAGTCTCATAAAATTAAAAGATTAGGAATGAAAACATTGATGAATTCTAAATTTAGTGCTTTCCATTTTCACACAAACTGGAGATTTTGTTCTCTGAAATAAAACCTTAACTATAGTATCACTTTGACAATTGCAAATATGCTTTTCTGATGTCTTATACTTTTTTTAATTCTTATTGACCCGTCACAGTTGCGATAAACTATATTTTTTCTGTATGATCAGGAATTCTACCTCCCTCAGGAAAACACTCTGGACTGTAAACACATAGGATTTTTTTAAAGAAAGAAAAGAAAGGAAAGGAACAGTATTTATTAAAGAGAAGTCTTTTGTGTCTCTGCTTTTCACTTGCACCTCCCATTTAGTTACTATTTATGTACAAAATCCGTCAAGAATCCTTCTGTTAATGTTGTTCACTCGCAGAGTTGCAGTACGACTGTTGTGCCATATTATTACTTTTGATCTAAAAATTCTTTTTAAAAGTAAGTGCTAAAAATTCCTCTAAATAGAGGGCAATGCAGTAGAAAATATATATCTGTTCATATTCAGCAAATGGTGCAGTTAAACCAAACCATACTGAAGATTAGATAACAACCAACCCATTCTTCACAGCTGCCGTTTTGACAAGTGCCATTTAGCAAAGATGTAGGAGCTTTGTTTGGCCGCCACTCATCTTGTTATGAAATAGTGCCTTACGTGTGCTTGTTGCGGAGGTCCGTGCGGTGTGCTGCATCCCGAGGCTCTCAGCTCTGCTCTGCTCTGCCTTATTTCCTCGGTAGAGAAATACATTCAAATGCAAACTTACATAAGATGAGAAAACTAGATTTTCGCCCCCTGCTATTATCTGTTGGCTTATCAGAGAGAATAAGATACGCAGGGTTGTTCCTAGGCAGAGTACCCCAACTGGAGACGTTTCTCGGCAGCAGCTCCTCTTCTGGGCGATGCCTCCAGGATTGAGGCAGAATTTAAGCCATGGTCAAGCACTGCTGCTCGGTGGCAGTGATGAGCTCAGGTATTGATCTGCCGCTTCCTGGTGCCCTGTGCCATTAATCCAGCAAGCACAGCTTGCTACGAAATCGATCTGCTTGCCATTGGGCCCGCAGGGCTGGCTTGGGTAGCTGCTGGCTCCTCTGGGCGTCCAGGCTGAAGTCACAGAGATGACTCAGCTCGGTAAGTGCTGTCTGATGTTCATGGAGACATGCATGATGATGGGCCTTGGGGGATGGTGAATTACTCAGCAGCATTAATGAGTGGAAGCATAAAAGCTCCATAGATGCCTAATGGGTGAGCCGCAGTAGGAAGATCCTCTTTCCTGCTGTTGAATGCTTGAAGCATATTTCTTCATTTTGGTGATACGATATAATTAAGTACTGTCTGGGTACTGTTTGGTAGGTTTGCTAGAAAGGCTTGTGAAGTAATGCTGTGGCTCCTTGGGAACAGGCTGGAGGCAGCCCCTTGTCTGCTGGTGACCGATGACCCATCTGCTCAGGTCAGCCGATGGGGTGGCCACAGTGATGGAGGAAGGAGACCAGCCAGGAGAAGCGGCGGGGTTGTCCATGTCCAGGCTCATGCACAGCCCCTGTGCCCCCTATCTGGAAAGGACCTTCATCTCCCCAGCCCCTACAGCCGTCTCTTCCAGGAGACACGGCTCTCTCCAGCCAGCCATGACAGAAATCGTTTGTTAGAAGAATTGCATGAGATTCTTTGTGGAGAAGGGACTCAGTATGTTTTGTATATTGAGTTCCTACATATGCAGAGGTAGATGCTGGAGCTGCCGTAACATTCACTTTCTTGCTTTTTCTAAAGGGAGGGTCAACAATGGTCACAATGAAATTCATCAGTAGTTAATAGAGTTGTGCTAGGCATGCTAAGTTGGTCTTAACCACAAATTATCATTAATCCTCTCACTTCCAAGATGATGTTTTCTCATTGATACTTTTGCTGTTTGTATACTTTGATAGTTCCGTAGTATGGTCTCTGTCGGTGGCCCTCCAAATGCTTTGTGTTGAGCGTTGGGCGTGTAAGACAAAGGGAAAATAAAGCTATGTTTGGTCAGGTCCTACAAGGTCTAGATTTGAACTGTCCTTTTTCCCGAGGGAAGGATACTAGGGATTTTAATGCAATATTGAAAAGCAAATCTGAACAGCTGGGACTTGAACGTGGCCAAACTTCCATCCAGCCAAGTTACTGACTTTAAACCTGGAGAGGGGTGCTGCGGTTGATGGAGGAATTAATGCTGTGTGCAACATAAACAGTATGTGCGCAGAGGTATTTGCTGTCAAGTCACAATTGTTTACAATTATTCTGATTTCTGACTGCCAGTTGGCAGACCCAACAGCTGATATTAAAGTTTGGGAGGTTTTCCTAGCTCTGGCATATTAACTGTTTTCAATGAACTGAAGTGGGCTTTGCTCACCTTTATGCTGGGAGTCACTTCACAGTTTGCTGGCATCTTAGGTACGAGCACCTGTGGTGTGATAGCTTGTACGGTTACTTTGCAGTACCTTGGGCCTGGTGCGGAAAAACAAGGTCTTTCAGTACAGAGGACCTTCACTAGAGGAGATGTCTACCAGGCTGGATCCTTTGTAGCAGTTTGGTGGTAAACACATCAGTGCAATGAAGCAAGCTTCTGCCGATGAAAAATTAAGCATTTGGCTGCAAGTGGCATTAATTCCTCCTGAAGGTTTTGCACTGTGAAACACGAATAACCCCTTCTTTCTTAGGTGAAAAGTTATGCCTATAATTATTTACTTCAGCGCGGAATGGAAACTTTGGTGCCTGGGAGGCGAGTTGCGGCAGCAGCACAGAAATGAAGACGTTAGGCCACATCGCTCTCAATGCCGTTTCCTGGCAGCGCCGTTTCAAGATGAGTGATGAGGTTTTTCAAAATAGCACAGTGAGTGTTCTTGCCTTGGGATCAGGAAAAGCTTCAACATTAATTTACGTTCAGAGATTAAATAAAGCCCTCCATTCTTCATTGGAAATAAGTAGATTTCTCTCTGTTCCCAAGTTTTATCAAATATGTAACTAAAAAAATCATTTCATCTGCCTTTTTGACCAGCGTATAAAACATCACAGAATGTAATCATGGCCGTAATGAAAGATGACTCCAAATACAAGACTTAACTCAAAATGTATGTCAACCATAGGACGTACTTTCCACATTTTATTCAGAAAAGACTTGTTAACTGTAGTTGTATACAGGGGTCCAGATCCTCATGTAAATCCGTGGAGTGCTGCTGAGCTGGAGTAAATGGTGGATCCAGATTTGGATCCATCCAAAAGGCAGAAAGAAGATGGGTCATGGTGTCTTCAGGGATTTCTGGAGGTTGGTCTGATTTTTCATCATTCTTCCTTAAATAATAATAAAGCTACAAAAGCCCAGCAGGGATATGAGCATGTGATTAAAGCTACACAAAAATCTAGATGCCTAACAGCCTTTCCATAGGAAGCATGACAGCTCCAGAACACATCTCCCTGTTTGTCCTCCTCCCTGCTCTTGGCAGAGCCGTCCGTGCAATGGGAAACACCGTTCCCATCCACTTTGAAACCTCCCCAGCGAGGGTCTGCTACTCCGCGTCCTGAAAGTCAGCAAATCCAGGCCATTACACATCGAGGATACTTGCACAAGACTATGACCAAAGGATGATCCAAGATGCCTACACTTTTTGTTTTAAATGCCTACCTTTTTTGTTTTAAAATTTAGTAAAGACATCAGATTTTGAGATATCTAACTGTCTATAATTTCTATCAAATGGTGAAACTATATAGCTGGCATCCAAGAGGGGAGAGGGTGGAGAATGAGGACAAACAAAAGTAAAGAATCATAGAATCATAAAATGCTTTGGGTTGGAAGGGACCTTTAGAGGCCATCCAGTCCAACCCCCCTGCAGTGAGCAGGGACATCTTTAACCAGATCAGGTTGCTCACAGCCCCGTCCAACCTGACCTGCAATGTTTCCAGGGATGGGGCCTCCACTGCCTCTCTGGGCAACCTGTGCCAGTGCTTCACCACCCTTATTGTAAAAAATTTTTTCCTTATATCTAGCCTAAATCTGCCCTCCTTTAGTTTAAAACCATTACCCCTTGTCCTGTCACCACAGGCCTTGTTAAAAAGACTCCTTTTTCTTTTTTGTTTCTTAGGTTTATGTGCTGTCACTTCTTTAGTTTTTCCTTGTTTATTTGGATTAATGTCTCTCCAGAGGTAAAGAAGTCTACATGTTTTTTGGAGCTGCAAGTCAAATAATCACCCATATCCAAAACTCGATTATAGAAACATCTGCTTAATGTCTGACGAGATGTTATTTTCTCAGCATGACATTAAAAGGAAGTGCTTAATCTGAACCACCTAAATTGGCTTTAAATCATAGGATTCAGAGCATGTAGATAACATTCTCCCCCCCTCCATGAATTCTTGCAGGAAAATTGGAAAATATTCCATGATAGACTTCCAAAGATAAGAACTCGGCTCCCCGCTTGCTGTGTGCAGGTGCCAATAAGGAGAGCTTTTCCTGACATAGTTTCAGTGTGCTGGTTGTGTGCCATTTATGTCAACAGCAAGACAGAAATAAGGTTCATTCTGATAAAAAAAAATATGTGCAAGCCTAGTTTTGGATGTGTTTTGAGCATGCTCCCAGCTATACCTGTGCGATGCGTTTTACTTCCCTGGTACACAGAGGGCTGGCCACGTTTGTAGGTGATATAAATCCGTACAGGTCTGTTGAGCTTCAAGGAGGTCTGTGGATGTGCATGAGATGAGAACATGAACACATTCTTAAGACTACAGAGTTGAAGTTACTGATGTATGGCATGCTGGGGTGCGATCTTGAACAGCAGGTTTTATTTTTGGTCGGAAGATGTTTTCGTCTCTAGCATAAGCAACTGAGAAAGGGATTTTTAATGGAAGTGTTGACGTGACCTGAAAACACCAACAGGCTTGCTATGAATAAAAGTTTTATCAGCTACTGTTACAACTTGGCTCTAGCTAGCAGCAGTACTGAATTAAAGAGATTTTAATGATTTATGGTGTTCTGACAAACCAGTCCTTCATCAATCTTGTGATAAAGCATAACTTTTCAGCAGGGAAAAAGTAAAGTTGTAAGACTGCGTGAAAAATATCTTAAGGAGTGAAACGTGGCGAGGTGTTTGGAATAGAAAACAAAATCAGCTCTTGAAGACATGAAGGCAGATTTGTTGAGCTGGTAATCTCAGCATGGCTCCGGAGGATTGCAGACATTTTCCATTCACTGCCAACTTTACACCTTTTAATTTGCTTTATACCTGAGTAGATAGGTCTGAGTTTTGACCTTTGCATCTGAAGGAGAGACTGTATTATTAAAATACTTGCTGTTATTCTTAGAGACGTAGTTATAAAGTGGTCCCAACTGGCTGAAGCCGATGATTGCAGAAACGCTGCTGCAGTACCAGGTGTCGCTGGAGGCCGGGTGCCCGTGCCTGGGCGCAGCCCCGTGGATGTGCGCAGCACGGGCTCCTCCACGAAGACTGGAGATCGGCCGTACAGAGGTGGTGTGCCCGCTGCTGTGCCCCTCAGGAGCCCAAAGATGTGCGGGTATTTGCAGAAGACAGCAGAGTAGCAGCAGTAGGTACCTGTCTGCACCATGTGTCCCCCAGTCTGTGAGCATCAGCATCTCACCTGGGCTGGTTGTGGAAGCAGGTAGGAGCAGCGATGTGAGCGTTACACCTGGAAGGGTCTGTGGTTTGAGGACCACAACCAACTGATCTCAGGGGAAAAGGCTGGGGCTGAAGACCACAGGTGCCCCCACCCAGGAGCACCCAAACACAGGGAGGCTCCGCCGCGCAGGTCTGGCCCCGAGCAGTGCCTTTGGCCTGATCCAGTCCAGAGGCACGGCCGAAAGCTGGAGAGATGTGGAAAGGCGGAGGAGCGCTGTCATCATGGCTGGCAGCCGCCCGCCTGTTTGTGTCATCGAGCCTGGTTCGTCAACATGGCATAATACAGAAGATTGCTGTGCAGATTGGCAGGGGGACCGGAGCTGCAGATGTCCCATTCTTTTAAATGGGTCTTTGTGTGCTGGAGATAATAGTTGGGAAAAACACTGCCAGAGACACTGCTGTCAAAACTGTTCCCAGAACAAAGTTCTGGTTAAATAAGCTGCATAATCAAGCAATGAAGGTTTTTGATTGTTTCAAAGTATGTTTTTATTCAGGATCAGACAGTATTATAGTAACGTGTCCCTGCTGAGCGTGGGGTAAGCGTCACGGGTAGGTTGTGTGTAACTGCAGTCCTGCTCCCAGGACTTTGCCTCCAGCCGCGGTGGTGCGGCCTCCGTGGGGCGTCTCGGCTGCTGGGGCTGCGGGGCTCTCACCGCAGCCACGGGCTCACAGCAGGGTGCTGCGAGGTCCCTCTGAACTGCACCAGACCCATTGCCCACTGGGCCACCAGCATCATCAGAGGAGCTCTTCTAGGGATGGGTCTGAAATTTTCCATCTTGCCCAGAACGCCCTCCAACAGGACCAGCCCTGGCGGGACGGTGAGGGGCTGCAGAGGCTCCTGCGATGCTGGCTGCGTTTAGCATTTCCAGCCTCTTGTGCTCATTGAGCCAAGCTCTGGGTCAGCAGCCACGGAGGGGGAAGACCTTTGAGGGACCAGCATCCCTGAGATGTTGGGTGCCTCTTCTGGGCCTGTTCTTGTCAGGGAGCTGCTCCTGGGTGGGGGTCCCTCCGGTCTTCAGCCCCAGCCCTTTCCCCTTAGATCAGCTGATTTTACTGTCCTGTGTATCAGGTAATAATCAATTTACTTTTTGTTCATGATTGATCCTGCCCAAGGCACACAGCTTCGTGCTGCCCATAGCTGCACTTCCAGCTGTGCTTGAGAGAGCACATCTGTCCGTCTGTCTGTCCTTCCTCGTTTGCTCATTCCTGGGTGTTGGGAGAGGAGAACATCTGCAGAACCGGGTGGTGTTGTCAGATGCCCAGGACCCAGCCACCAGGTCATTGCTTTTGTCAGAGTCAACATGACTGTTGCCTTTTTGAGAACGCTTTTGATTAGATAAATCTGATTTGATAAATTTGAGGTGATTTTTGGCAGAGGTTGTCAGCGTTTCACACAGCGTTTCTGATACTACCTGTAACTCACATGCTTTTGTGGCTTTGCAGGAGGTGCTGTTTTCTGTGGGTTGTCACAGGGCAGTAGCTGGGAGCCAGCACGGTAATTACGGGGATCAAAGGAGTTTTTGACCAAGGGAGTGTCCCCAGGGGAGGGCAGGGGATGGTTTTGGCGCAGGCCACTTCCAGATGAACTTGTTAAAAATCAACATTGGAGGTTATTCTTTCAGCGACAGAACAGCAAAGCATAGTTTACAGTAAACCCTTTCTTACCTGCTTTACTGTCTCTATTTGCTCAACGAACTCACTGTAGTTTGTGAGAAACCAGTAATCGCAATCTTCTTGCTCTTCTCTGCAAAGAAGAACTGACTGTCGCTGGTTTTGTCGTTTGCCTGCGAAGTCTCAACCCCTCACTGAGCGCCTGCGGGTGGTTTCCAGCCATACTGGAGTGACTGGTATTTAACCCAGATGTTCCCCGTGAGCCCAGCAGGTCGGGGTGGTCTCAGCAGAGGTGCAGTAAGCATGTGCTCGCGTGGCTCTATCACAAATTACCAGTTCTTTCTCTTTTCTCCCCATTTCTGCTGTAACATTTAGTGACCAAAACTGAACTCAGTTCTCCAAACAAGCTCGAGCTGTTTATACACCATGGTAAGCGCCTCCTTACTGCTGCTGGTCCTTCAGAACGAAGAACTTGGCTCTTCCTGCCACAGAGGCTGCACATCTCCCATTTCCTCGCCATCCTTCCCGAGGCTCCTGCCGTGCTGTCCCCTGTATCAGAGACTCCTTTCCCCAGGCAGTCCCAAAGCCTACTGATGCTTTTGGGTGCCATGGGCAGTTTTATGTTTATGCTTTACGTTTCGAGTTTCAACCTTGTAAGTAAAATGGCAGCTCTATAGATACAGGGAAAAACGGGGAGGGATTTGGCCCCGGCAGCCTGAGAGAGGAGAATGAGCCCCGCTGGTGTTCCCGCCGGGGTCCTCCCCTGCTCCAGCCTGCGTCTCTGCGTCTCGGTGGGATCCGGTGCTGGGCCATCATGCTGGTGGCCCCAGCAGGCATGGCGACTGCTAGGTCACGCTGAGCTTGCACAGCAGAAGCGCTGCAGGCTGGACCGGGTTTTTGTCCGATACTTCATTTCTTCTGCACTGCTGTACTTGGGCAGAGGCAGTGACTCGTCCTAGACCACCAGCGCAGGAGGTGGTTGGTGTTGGAGGTGACTGATATTGCCTTTGCTGGGAAAAAGCTTAGGGCCAGATTCTGGTTGTGCTTTTGCTCATGATAGTTCCTCGTTGCTTCATGGGGGTTGGCTGCTCCAGGTGATCAATGGTTGGAGAGTGCTGCTGGGATCAAATAAGCTCTGCCAGAGGGATCGATGCATCATCCCAGGGTCACAGCCATTTCCAGAATGACCACTTACAACTTTTTTAACCATTTCAATAGCTAACTGGAGTTTTGTAGGTTTTCCACATCGGGAGTCCAGACATAAATACCCAAGGGAAGTCAGCAGAAGCTGGAGGAGAAGTCAGTATATGTGGGCAAGATGCAACCACTCCAGATAAGCATTTTTTATAAGCTAGAGCAGCGTTCGGCTGCGGTTCGCTATTGTGTAGGATTAAGGTGTTTGAGGATGGTGTGTAGTGCTTGCTAATGCTAAGCCTTGACTCGACTCTAAAAACAAAATAAGTGAAATCCAGCCTTGTACGCTGAAACTTCCTGATGGCTCTCAGCAGAAGTCAATAAAGTGTCTATGTATGTAGGGATTACAGCGCATTCGTCTCGTCTTTCAAAAGCAGAAGCCACTGAGAGATTCAAGAAGAAAACCTACTGCTCGCAGTTTGGAAGCAAAAGGAAGATCTCATGAACCCAGCTGTGGGTATTTACATCCGATGCAGAGGACAGGATCGTGGGTGCCTTAATTTAAGATGACATCTGCATTTGCAGAAGGAAAAAATAATCTTTGTGCAGCCAAGATCAAGCAATCACAAGTGTTTATCAGCTCCGCAGATCCTGCCCAGAATGCAAACTACTTGCTTTTGTTTGAGCCCAGACAAATTGTGCTGCCCCTTTAGAATTAGTTTGAGATAAGTCAGGACATGCTATTAAATGATTAGATGACCTTTCATCTGACTGGGAATTTCAGCCTGTTGGGTTCCTTCAGAATCAGCAGGAAAAAAGTTATTGGATTTCTAAAGGAGAAAAGGCAAAGCCTGCCTGCGAGCAAGTTGGACTGAAAAATGTATAGAGCAGCAAAAATTTAGACGATTGGGGAAAGTATCCGAAATTAACAAGAACAAAAAAAACTTCCAAAAAGGACATCATGTCTGAGTCCCCTGGACACCAGAGAACACCCAAATCCCAGCTCTCTATTTCCATGCCAACTTGCACCACGGTTGGGTGGAAAATAGAAATAACTCTTGTAAGCAACAGCTCAATGAGTGATGCAGGGGAATAAGAAGCCAAATAATTCCTGGCAGGTTATGGACTTTGTTTCTGCTTTTGGTGCTTAGTCCGTGGTGTGATGGAGAGTGCTTTGAACTTACAGAATAAGGTTTACCCTGAGGCTTTATCCTAAAGTCAGGTTTGTGTGAGAGTGTGAATGGTGCGTACACTTCCTACCGAAAGAGCAAGGTTCATCCCTGCAAATTACAGCCATGGTGTGGGTGGTAGTAGAAGACAAACTGGTCAAAGGTGTAAGTCCCTCAGATAGGTTCTACTTATTTAGTCCCAGTATTTATTTTTTGTTTGCTGTGGTTTTTAAATCTTAAATTGTGGTCTGATAGTTGAAATTCTTCGTGTTTTCCCTGGATCAGTTGGAAGCTGGTAAAACCAACCACCACCAAGCTGACTCCAGGACAGCCGGTTCAGAGCCGTGCCAGCTGTTCCTGCTCCAGAGGCTGCTGTTTGTTCGTTCTTCTCAAATTAAAGCTGGTCCCTTTGTCCCCCTCTTTGATTTTCAGACGCTACGGGAAAATCAGGTGAGCTTTGGGTGCTGTGCCGTGTTTCCGTGCGGTGTCCGCTTGCCCCACGGGAGCATTGCTGGAGCTCGGCACAGCACAACATGGCACGGCACGGCACGGCACGGCACGGAGGAGTCCTCCAGGTGCCCGGTGCTGCCGTGGTGGAAGGATGCAGCCCTGCCACCCCGTGCCCAGCGCCCTGCAGGATGCCTGGCTCCTGCCGCAGGGATTCCTCTTGGCTTCCCATCTCCTGTCTTTTCAGCTGTTCTCACGCCTCTCTCTCTCGTGTCGATTATCGGGACAATTTAAACAGATGGATTTACTGTCAGCTCAACAGAGGGTGAAATGTTTTGGTGATGGGAAGCTGCAGGGATGGCTTTGCAGCAAATGAGGTTAGGGACGTTCTCTGGGCGGTGCTGCGTGACAGCAGGGCGGCAGGGGACATCGCTGCGCGTCTGCCCTCAGGAGAGGCAGCGACAAAAATCTCCTGGGTGCTGCATGGAAGTCAAACGAAGTCAGGCTAACTCCTTGGCTGCTTTTGCTGATAAAAACAAACTTTGTGCACAAAGCGGAGAGGCAGCTCTGAACACTTCTGTTCATGCAGTGCCTTTTTTAATGGTAATGCTTACCTTGAAGAAAGGTGAGTGTTTCAAAGCCAAGAGTCAGTTTCCCTGCCTCTTACTTTTTTAGTATCACCTAGGTCAATGGTCCTCGTTAGTCCCCTCTAAATTAATGAGGTGGCTGGGGCTGTTGAGTGAAGACCGAGATTGTCCCAGATTCAGATGAGAAGAAGTTGCCAGCTATGGTGACAATACAGGCGTTGTCATTGTCTGGGGCCCCATAAAGTGAGATCAAACTGGGAGATGTTAAATGCACATCTCATGTCCTGAATCACAAATGCAAGCTCCAAACCCTTTATGCCTTTAATGCAATAAAAGCAAAGGCAGCTGTATACAAACCATTTGGCAGCAGCTGAATGTTCAGGGTATCTGGGACTCTATTAAATCTTTTATGTGCCATGTCTTGAGCAATATACTACCAGCTGATGCCTGCCTTCTGCTTCGCAAATCTGGCAGCATTACATACAATTTTTTCTAATGGCTGTATTTAACCACTGAAAATTTCCTTTGTGCGGCGAGGGACTGCATTATGCAGAACGAGGACAAAGTAGTCTCTTCTTTTTGCTTTCTTGCGTTGCTTTGCATTGTAGATCTGCTTGAAAATGGATTGAGATTAATTTAAAAAACCACTTTGACTTGTTACCCAGTAGATGTTTATTCCTTCCCCAGGAACAGATGCACAAATGGAGAGGCACAAAAAAGAGAAGATACGTGTTGGGGCACTGCCGTTTTGGCAGGGGAGGGCGTTTCTGTGACCAGCGGCATTTTACGAAGGATTCCTGCTTGTGGCAGAGGACCTAAGCGGCCAAGCCTGGTCAGGGCAGCACCGAGCACCGGTCCTGACGTTGGTTTGACTCACTCTAGATCCCTGCCAAGAGCTGTATTAACGTGATCATTAACGATTAATGGCTGTGGTAATTCTAGCGGTACAAACAGAGCAGACCTGAGGCATGGAGAAGTGCCCTCTCACCCCGGCCATCCATCAGCTGTGGGGCGTGCCGCCCCGGGAGCTGTGCCGTCGGTCAACACCGCAGTGAGAACCGTGCACCACCGGCCGGCACGCACCCCAGGCCACCCCGCGCGGCCCACGGGCGCAGGTCAGCCACGTCCCTCTAGACCCACGTGGCTGCCCCTGCCACCCTGGCATTTTGGGAGGCTCGGCTGGAAGAAGGACATTTCCATCAACGCCCACGTTGGTGGTTTTTTCCAGAAAACAGAGAACAAAAATTTCCAGAGTGCCTGAAACTGGCGTTGCTTTGTATGTAGGTGATGCTGTTCCATTTCAGAAAACTATTATGATTACAGAGTACAAGAAGTTTTCATCATTTTCTCATTTATTATACTAGGTTTCCATTTTCCCTGCAGAGAAACAAGAAGCAAATGACATAAATATAAAATGCAATACCTGTTACGATATTGCAAGTCACAATCTAAAAAAAAAAACAGAAAAAAAATTTAGAAATTAATGAGCTTCTAGCCATAATGTGAAATAAACTGACATCAGGAAAGAATGTTGTTCGGTGCCTGGATGGCTGTCATTCAAAGGCTTGTTTTTAGAGAAGTTATATAGCAATGGCCATGTTTTAAAGGGGTATTGTTAGGACTTTTCTGCTCAAAGAATTTATAAAATATGAAGGGTTTTTTTGCTGGGTTTATTAAATGTACGGCCAGTGTAGTCTGGTTTAGGCAGGGGATGGATCCTGCTGGTGCTTTGCGTTGCAGTAGGTAGTTCGGTATCATAATTAAGTTTGCACAAAGCAGGGGTTTTACCTTACGGTTTTGTGTTATGAACAGTCCGTGGGAGCTGTAGCCGATGGGCTGTTGCACGCCCACAGGCGCTGGAGGGGCCCGTGTCAGCCAGGGGACGGGGCTGGGGACGCCCGTTCTCGCCCGATAGCTCAGAGGCGCGTGGGGGCACGGCTCTCCTGCCTCGGCGTGGCTGCCAGCGCAGGGCACGGCTCAGGAGCGAGCACCATGTGCGGGCGTCGGCCTTGCTGGTGCCGCCACAGCCCAGGGATGGGCAGCCGGCAGCAGCGGTTCGGTCGGGGACTGAGCTGGGGTCCGGTGACCCAGCGGCCCGAGACGCTCCCTGCCGTGGCCGCAGGGCTGGGCTGCCTATCCGCCATGCCGGCCGAGCCCGCTCCCATGCCAGCCGCGGTTGGGCTCTGCCAGCCATGCCTGCCTCTGGGCAGAGTGTGAGTTTGACCCAGAGAAAATTGCTTGGGTCAAGCTGCCCGAGAAGCGAGCCCTTAATGTGAGGTCTGAGGTGTGCCAGGAGTTATTTCCATACATAATTTTCCATCCTTACTGTAATTGTAATGATGACTGCAAAATAGTCCCCGTAATTTCAGTGTGCATCGCTAATTGGGATGTTTTTATCAGGCTAACGATAACCACCTATTATTTTGTCACCTTCTTGCTGTAATGTGTCCTCGATGATATTATATTGTGCGCCATTAGCACTTGCAAATGATTATTAATGGCAGTGTTTTAGAAGTGCGGAAGAGTTCGGCGCCTCCCGTCTGCCTGCGATGTTTTCTGCCGTCCACAGAAACTCCCTGTACTTGCTCATGTGCTGTGTAAATGTGACCTGCTCGCTACCGCGCTGCCTGACGCCACCCCCAGGTCAGCCTCCCCGCACCGCTCCAGATGAGGGCTGCATGACCAAAATGCCAAATTACGTCTTTTCCAAAGAAAATACATCCAGCGCATTGTAATCATGGGCATGTCTGATAATTAGAAGAGGACAGATGTAATTATACCAGATATAGAAATCTCATTAGTTCATTTAAAAATAGTTACCTTGATAACTAATTAGCTCTTTTAAAAATAGTTACCTTGGTAATTAAGGTGTCGTTATTACTCAGAAGACCAAAGGCAATACTGCTTGGAAACCCATGCCAGCCCGGCGGGCTTCACGCCTGTCGGCAGAGCAGGGGCCAGGGCCAGGTCCCCGGTTATCCCTCTGGGCCGGGGGCTGATGGCTGCCGGCCGGCCTGGCTCTGCGTGCCGGGAGGGGGACGTCTGCGAGCAGCCGGTGGGAAGCTGGCGTTTCGCGGGGGGGACCCACCGCATCCTCCTGCTTGCCTGGCTGTGGGAGCAGGCTGTCCGACCATGCGGAGGGAAGCAGACCGGGCAGCGGCGGGAGGCGGCAGGGACCCAGCCAGCGTCAGGCAGCTTGGTCTGCAGCATGGCCCATGCCCAGGGAAGGACATGTCCCCGTTCGCAATGGCTTGGTACTCCTGGAGGCTGGGAGCCTGGGCTGGGTGCGCAGGAGGGGCTCTGGGTCGTGAAACCCCGAGCAGGGAGGGTCTGTGTCTTACAGGGACAGAGTACTGCTGCGTTCCTGGGGGCACGGTGGTGGTTGTTATCAAATTTACATTTTAATCGCTTTCTGCTAAAACAAACGGGATTATTCTGACCTTTCGGAGCACAGCTATGTGCGCAGTAGATTAAAACCAGTCTGCTGGAGGTTGGCAGCCAGCGGATGTGAGCAGAATGGAGTCAAGCCTGGGAGAGAAGCCCCGCGATTGCCCAAAGCCGGTCTCCATTCGGAGGCAGCAAGCACAAAGCTCTCTCCCACAGCTCCCAGACACCATTCCCTGCTGGAAAGCTCTCCCCGGAGCTGGGCATCACATCCTAGGGGAAGCTCTTGTGTGGCTGCGCAGTGGAAGGCAGCTGGGGGGGTGGTGGTGCAGCGCCCAGAATGGGAGTGCACGGGCACTGCACTTGGAGCCGGGATGCTCGTGTCTGTAGATCCCAAGTCGCAGCCCAGGGATCAGGAATATTTGACAGCAGGGTAGAAGTGCTGAGCCCTGTGGGTCTCAGCCTGGTAAAACAGCAAATGAGGATATGGGACATTTTACTAAATCTCTTTTTTCCTTCCCCTTCTGGGGTACTTTAGGTGTGTATTGTGCAGAAGAGGGACACTGAGAAGATGTATGCCATGAAGTACATGAACAAACAGCAGTGCATCGAAAGAGATGAGGTTCGCAATGTGTTCAGAGAGCTGGAAATCCTGCAGGAGATCGAGCACGTGTTCCTGGTGAATCTCTGGTGAGCTTCTCCTCCCCTCTGCCTCCTGGGGCCACCTGCCCTCAGGGCTCGCAGAGCCATGTTCTCCCCGTCCTCCTGGGGTCACGGACGTCCGTGGGAGCATCCCAGTGAGCTGCGACAGTGGAGGTCCATGATAACGTGAAATGCGTTCAGGAAACGTAGCACAGAAGATATCCCAATGTTATGGCATCGAACATTTTAAAACAGCTTAGCTTCTCTTTTCGATCTTTTCGATCAAAACCCTTTGTGTGTTTGTTGGGTGTATTTCACAGCCTTCTTGCAAATACCACTATCAGGTCCCTCCTAAGGGACCCCTGCCAGTTAAACTGTGAAATATTTTCGTACCATGGTATGTTGGAGTGCAGTTTGACTAAGGTGTCTTGGGGCAGTACGATGCTCCCGGTGACTGCTGTTAAAGCCATAGTCCATCTCATGTGCATGGAGATACTGAGAGCTGTGACAGTCTGTGGTGAATTGGTACTGCGTGGGGCCAACTTTTGTAGCAAATAATAGCTTGAAAAGTCAAAGAAACTAGCATTTTTAGAGATGATGATTTATAACTTTTATTAATGAAAAAATTATACAAAATATATAGTGTTTTACACAGCAAGTATTTGGTCCCTCTAAAGGACTCGATCTTGCAGAGATTGGCAATAGTTTAAATAAATAGAACTGGTCTCGGCCGTAGCCAGTGTGTTCCGTAAGGTGTTACTGAGGTGGGTCCAACTCAAGAGGTTTTAGCGGGTGGTTTAAAGCTGCCCTGACTGTGTTTGGGTCTGCGCAGGCACTGCAAAGGCGGCTGCACGGACGTACACCGAGGGATGCTGGTGGGGTGGGGGGATTAATATGGTTGTAGGGAAGCCAAGGAGATAAACCACATGTCATTTCTTACTGTGACTGTCTAGACAGGATGCCTTTCAAAAGCATTACCAGCTAAAGCTATTTGTTAGATTGCAGCCTGATTTGAGGAGTTTTTTTTAAATTAGGCCCTAAAATGTTACTCGGTTACAAGGGTAGTTTTTGCCAGTGCACACACAGTCAAGTTAGTATTAAGCAATTTGAAATGTAACTATTTTTAGTGATCTGTTGCTGGAAAAAAGTTATGAGATCTCTTCAAATGATCAGGTGTGTGGCCTTTTGCTGGAGAACAACTAAGGGCAAAAAGTGCTTTGCAACACATTCACTGGCCAAATAAAATATATTCCTTTAGAGCTCAGAAATATCATGACCAAATTCTTCATGAAAAATTAATTTACAAGTTTCAGAAAATAGTGCATTATATCCTAAGATTGTTGGTTAGTTTGGGATGAGTCCTAGCAGTGACCCCTAGCTTTGTGACCCTCTCCTGGATCCTGCTGCCGGGTGGTCCCTCCTCTCTCTGCCTTCCCTGCCCTGTGAAGGCGCGCCCGACGTGGGGCAGGGATCAGAAAAACCATCGCCTTCACCCACGGTTGACCAGCATGCCACAAACTGATCGTGTGCCAGCAAGCATCTCTGATCACAGCTAGGAGGGAGCTGGGGCGAGAGCAATACAGGACGCGTTGCAGGGTGATAGCAACAAGGAGTTCATGGCTGATATTCCCAGACCGCAAGAAGAATGACATTTATGAGAGATGATGGAGAACATTTGATACGCCATTGAGAGCAGGGTGACAGACTGAGAAGGGAAAAGAAGAGTGGTCCCTTCTCGTACTGTATATGTGACCTGGCTTGCTCAAAATTTTGCTTAGGATTTATTCCCCAGGTGTCTTGCACACCCTTGGCATGGTTTGAAATGCATTCTTTCAAATGATGGCATGGCTTTTTGTAAAGGCAGGCTTCTGCAGCTGTGGCTCAGAGTGTCATCAAGGCAGGTAGGCAGTATTTCCGACCCAGTGGGTTTTGAGATTGCCTAAAAATTTGTGCAGCCACAGCCACAAGGAGAAAATAGTAAATGTAAAATAAAGGCCATGCTTACTTGGAAAATAGTGGGTGAGCAAAAATGATATATTATGCAAAAAATGCAAGGGAGTGCATCTGCAATGCACGGTGCACAGTGATCTCCTTCAGAGATTGCAAGCATTATGTTACTGTTGAAATGTGGTTTTAAGGCTAGGATCAGTGCCTCGTGAACAGCTCCCTGGTTTCGTAGAGACAGAAGAGGGGCAGAAGCGGCAGTTTTTCCTGGGGAAGCTGCACACCTCGGGTGGTCAGACAGGTTGAGCCTTGGGCAGCCGGCTGGCCGCCGGCGTCCCCTCCCTCTCCGGTCACGTCGGATGCGCGGCAGGCTGGTGGGCAGGAAGATTTTCAAAGATTCAGAAAGTTTCATACCCAAAGTGGTGAAAGTTGATAATACTTCACATTCTTTTTGTTGATCCATTACTCCAGAATAGCCAAACAAGTTAGTATTTATTTTTTCCACATTTTAGCAATTGCAAATATTTTTTTCCAACAAGTAATGAAATTCTTAAGAAAACTTGCTCTCTTAGCAAATTTTTTCCTTTCAGCTCGTACTTTTAGAATAAGCCTACATTTAAAATGAGAGCAGAAGTGTGTGATTCATAAGTATTATACAATCCCACATGCTCTTTCCTTAGAAATACTATCGCCAAATATAACAATTGAACGTTGTTTTGTAGTGTATCCTCACTGCTGTCAGTCTCCCGCAGGATCCACTGGAGATTTAGAGAGGCGTTTTACTCTACAATAAATATAAATCTCTTTTTCTGTTTTTTGTGGTTAAATTAGCACTTGTGTTTTCCAATTCTTTTTCAGGATAGGCAGAGATATTTTAAGTATAGGTTTATCAGATTGTTCACAATTGAAAATGTGAAGTTTTCTCTGAAGTGACTAGCTAGCAAAGCCCCGAGCTCTGCCTGCAACTCTGCCTGCAGCTCTGCCTGCTGGTGGGGTTAGGTGGCAGCGCTTGGGACGTGACGGTGGCGGGGCGAGCAGGGGGAAATTAATTGGGATACTCACCTCTTCAAAGGAAGCATTGCTTAGTGTAGCAATAGGTTGAAAAACAAGACAGCAGCTTGAATTGCGCTTGCTTAATTGGAAAGGTGTAAACGCCGAAGCGGGCATATGTTCGTGGTGGGACTGTTTGCAGTTTTCACGGGAGCTGTGTAATTAGGAGAGGGAAAAAGCCCGACTTGGCTTTGTGACTCCTGTGAGACTCAGCCTGCTCGCTCACGCACCGCCGGTCCCGCAGGTACTCCTTCCAGGACGAGGAGGACATGTTCATGGTGGTGGACTTGCTTCTCGGTGGCGACCTGCGCTATCATCTGCAGCAAAACGTGCAGTTTACAGAAGAAACGGTCAGACTCTACATCTGTGAGATGGCGCTGGCTCTCGACTACCTACGAAGTCAGCATATTATCCACAGGTAACCATGCAGTCTCCTTCTCGCAGTCGGTAGCTGTCGGCAGCTGCCCGTGCACCGCACTGCTGTGGCTGGTTTGGGGTGGGCAGCGCTGTCTCTGCTGCAGTGAGGCCCTGAACCCCATCGGTACCCACGAGTCGGGGAACTGCCAGCATTAAACTGCACCAGCAGTGCCAGTCCTGGGCACCCCCGGCTGCTGGTCCTGCTCCCCGTCACTCAGAGGAAGGCTCACGCTTTGCCGGGGGGGCTGAAAGCGCCTTCCAGGGAGGGTTTCAAAGCAACCTTACAGAAATAGGCCCAGTCTTGTGTTAATTTTCCTTAGAAATGATGCCCGGACAAGTTAGATGCTCCCACTTCTTTGCCCAGTTGCCCAGGAAAAGCATATTTCTAGTCCATCATAAAGGGACTCGTCTCATGTTAGGGTATTTTTGTTTTATTTGTTTCTGATTTTTGATAGATAAAAAAGTTGCAGGTTTTTTGCTCGAGTTGCATCCTTGATCTGACCGAGATTTCATCTTGCTGTAACCTTGCTTCTTTTCCCAGAGATGTAAAACCAGACAACATCCTCCTCGATGAGCAAGGTAGGATCTCTCTGCCTTGCTTTGTTGCCTCTCTCATTCAAGGGACAGATTCTTTACAGTCTTGAATACTCTGCATCTTTTTATCTGGGAAAAGTGTGAAAAAGGCACCGCTCCTTCTAACTGATTGGTGTTTGGTCAGACGTACCTGCACATTGTCATGCCAGGGAAGATCCACGGCGGGCGGCCCCTCTCCTCGCTGCCCCGCCTCGCCTCGCCCGCGCTCTGCCTCCTTTCTGGCTGGTGCCCCAGCCCCAGGTCACCCATGCCAGAGATGCGGTACCTGGCGTCGTGGGAGGGCAGAAGCACAAGAACCGTCTTTGATGCGTTATAGAGTGACTGATCTGCACAAATACTTTTGGGATAGTTTTGATGTCTTCCTGGGGGGATGGATCTGGGCTGAGCCAGGTGGAGTGAGCTCAGGAACCCTTATGAGAGCATCTGTTGGTAATATTGTCTCAGTGGCCTACGCAGGAGAAATACCATAGGAGATCCTATAATGACCTCTATTCCAGTAGTAGATCTTATAAAACGAAGATGCAATCTCTCAGGCTCCAAACCATCTGAGTTTTATCATAAAGCCTCATAAAAACCAAAGCTTGCACTTGCACAGAAGTTCATTAGAAAACAGTGCAGGGTATAAAGCCCAAACGCAAATGGGGAGAAGGAGATGTAAGGGAAGACTTCACAGGACAAGGCAGTCTGTGGTTTACACACCATTTTCGTAGCTGCCTTGTAGATAGAGAGCAGAAAGTAGCCTCCAGAAGGGGAGGCGGGTGGGTTTTCTGTATACCAGGCTGGCTTGAAAATAATGACATTTTCTGAATTTTAACTTGCAGTCCTGATGACAGAGAAAGCAGAAACAGAGAGAAGGCGTTCAAGCACTTTTTGTAGTATCTTAATGATTTCTTCATACAGGCTCAGGGTTTGGGAACTATTGTTACGACTTCATTCAGCTGGCGTGTCCAAATTTGCTGTGGTCTGTACAGAGCGGCAGTGGAGTGTTTTAGCTCTGGGACTTTGGGGTAGTTGCAGTTCAATGGCTTTTATCAAAAACAGTTCTAGGGTTGTAATCAATGCGACCAAGGCAATGTCTTAGTGTAGTGTTTCCCTGTTGTCTTCTTGCTGACTGTAGGTTCTGGATAGAGCACGTTGACCGAGTGCCGGAGCTGGTGTAGGTTACTAGTTCACTCCAAGTGTGATTTAAGATCAAGACCCAAAGCTAGCTACCATTTCATCACCTAGCCAGTCTGAGATCCTGGGAAGGCTTCAGGATCTGTTACGGCCGTTCGGTGGGGTCTGACCCTGACCTGCCCGTGCCTGTGCTACACTGTCTGAGGGCAGAAGCTTATGAAACAAATGTATTCTGGCTCTACATTGCCACTGTTCTGCGCTGCGATTAATTCCTTCTTAAAATGTGTCTTTATTTAAGGTCATGCACATTTAACAGATTTTAATATTGCAACAATAATTAGGGATGGTGAAAGAGCAACTGCATTAGCTGGAACAAAGCCATACATGGGTAAGAAATAATAGCTGTTCCTTACGTCTGTATTTTACATTTTAAGAGCGCTCACCGCATGCTGCCTGACAGTCCCTGCCTGTGACAAAGGCAGTGAATTAATTTAGCACATTAATGCATGCACCCAAGTCATTCCTCAGAGCCTGATCATTTGAAAAGTGAAACACCCAGAGTGAATGAACCGCTGTCAGCACACCCTCCCCATCCCACCCTGCCCTCCCCGCTGGCCCCGGGCTGGGACTTGGTGCGTCCCAGCAGGCGCCGGGTTTCTGCTGTCCTTCACTCGCTCGGTTGCGAGGGCTCTCCCCGCATGTGCTGGATAACCCAGCTGCCCAGCGAGGGCAGGCATGCTGCCGCTGCCACTGCTGCTGCCGTCGCTGCTGCTGCTGCCGCTGCTGCCGACTCTGACTTGCAAAGCCTCCCCTCGGGCAGTAGTGCATAAAAATAACCATAGGTTTACGTACTGACTTACATGAAATACTGAAATAGAAACAAACTGAAGTCAGTGAATAACCTGTTGTGTTTTGCCCTTTCTGTTCAGCCCCGGAGATTTTCCATTCCTTCCTGAATGGCGGGACGGGCTACTCCTTCGAGGTTGATTGGTGGTCCCTGGGAATCATGGCTTACGAACTGCTGCGGGGCTGGGTAGGGCTCCCGGACGGTCCAAGGTCTAAGAACACGCTTTCTGAATGGCTGCAGAGAGGAGAGGGAATTTCTTCTCATCTTCCTGCTTTTTTCCCCCAGAGACCATATGACATCCACTCCAACAGCCCTGTGGAGTCTTTAATTCAGCTCTTCAGTACTGTCAGCGTTCAGTACTCGTCTGCGTGGTCAAAGGAAATGGTTGCTCTATTAAGAAAGGTAAATAGTCCTGGTGTGGCTTACATTGTACATTAGCCGCAGTGTGTGCGGGACTAGCTGGAAAATTTTCAGCATATTAAAAAAATAATGTAAAATTGAAATAGGACTAATTTTTATGGCTTTGTTCAGGCTTAAGCACAGATTAATCTTGTGTTTTGTTTGTTTATTATCTCTGTAATAAGATGCATTATGCTTGACAGCAAGTGAAGGAAAAAGGCTGGTTTTGGTGTGGCAATCAAATTCCTACCTTGGCTAGAACTGTACCCTTCCAGCATCCCCCTCTGTGATCATCGTAACCTAAAAAGGCAGCGATCATGGCCGAGACAGCCGTGTGAGATGGAGGAGCGTGCGCTGCCCCTGCTGCATTAGCTGCTCTCTCCTGCCAGTTCTGCCGGACCAAAGGGTCTGATTCGGTGTGTTGGGTTGTGAGAACTGTCCAAGGAGTTTCCCATATCTACGGGACAGTCTGCTGCTTTCCTTGTACTGCTACACCAGAAAGTTGTTGATTTGGTGGGGAGGCTGTGGTTTTATCTTTGGCTTGTTGAGAACTCAGAAAAGTAGCCGATGGCATGCTATAAAAAAGATATACATGGTGCTGATAGCAAATAAGTCACTCCGATGTAAGTTAATGTTGGATGGACAATTTACATAATTAGAGTTTGTTTTAATGAGAAGCGGTGTTAGTTACGACTGCAGCAGAGCATTCAGCAAGTTCACATTGCCATCTGCTGGGCTGCCGGCAGTCGGGCTTCCAGAGACCGGGCAGGAATTAAATGTCTCACCAGGAAAAAGCCAGCAGCCCCCTCAGCCTGGAAGGACCCCTGTGTCCCCCCAAAGTGCTGGGGTTTCTGTGCTCGGGGCCCCCCAGCCTTTGTCCTGCCTGCTGGGGCAGCTCGGGGGGCTCTGCTGGTGCCCAGGGGCGATGCTGGGCACTGCGTTGCCCACCCACCCGCCGGGATCAGCTCCTGCTCCCTGCTCCCAGCATCGATGCCCCGCATCTCCTTCCTGCTGGGCTGGTGCCTTCCAAGCAGCCTTACTCAGGAATTGGGAATTCCTTCCTTTTCGTTTTAAAGATGAAGATAATTTTATGCTGTGAAAAAGTGCCTGAAAAGTTTGCCAGGCAGCAGTTGCTGGTCAAGGCGGTCTTTTAGTCCGTGCTCTTCACAAGCATCTCGTGCTTGGGCACTTGGCAGGCTGTAAGTACAGTCACCATTACCTGCTTCTTGCATAGTCACCTTTGGCATTGGAAAAATACTCAGCGCTGACTTTATTTCCTGCAAAAAGGCTGTAGCCACCTATAATTAGTGTGCCTAGAATGATGCTGCTGTTTTTTGAGGGAAACAGTCATAGATGGGCATTTTGTAGAGGTCCTACCGTAGGTGTCCATCAGTCGGGAGACCGTATGCGCTCAGTTTGCAGATGCCCAAAACCGAGCTGGGGTGGCTGGAGGTCAGGACTCAAATTCTAGGTGCTCTGGAAAAACGGCAAGAACTGATCCAGAGGTGGGGTGCAGCTCCAGCACCAGTGGCAGCAGCACGGGCAGGCAGGGGGGCCAGCTCCTGGAGAGGGGCAAGGGTGGGCGCGACTCGCCCGCCATGAGCATCCCGCACTTGGGAGAGGAGGGACACGCAGGGGCTCTGAGGATGCCCTGGAAAGGTGGCATCAACCAGGCTTCGGTGAAGATTTTCACAGGGGGAGACTAGGCACAGAATTTTCTGGAAGCCCTACGCAGATCCCATGTTAGCCGTACCACCACATTAGATGTACTTCCACGTTAGACATACCCCCCTATTAGACATACCTCCACGTCAGACATACCTCCACATCAGACATACTTCCACAGTCCTGGAAGCTGTAACTCCGGTCAGCTGAGCATACAGCATGGTACACGGTGCTGAATTCTCCGAAAAATCAAGTCTGTGCTCAGACTGGTGTCTCAGTGGATCAAGCGATTATTTTTTTTCCTCTGTGCTTAGTAAGCCGTGTGTGTGATACACAGAGTAGTGTCCCCTGGTGTCACAGAAGTAGTGTGAAAATAGGACATGTGGAGGTTGAAACCGAAACGATGAACCTCTGGGGGAATCAACATCTTTACAAAGGAGCAAGGTCTGTCCCTGGCGTGGGGAGGAGCGCGCCGGGGCGGCAGCGCCCGGGTGCTGCGGTGAAGGGTCATGCATCATAGGTAGGCATGGGAGGAGCAACCCATGCTGGGCCGAGTGCTCACAGTGCCGAATTTTTAGCCATCTGGTTTCACAACCTGCAGAACATTTTTCTAATGTGTTTTTTCTCTATAGTCTGTTACATATTTCCCATGACAGAAAGGTTGCTGCATGGCTCAACCATCTGAGTGCGTCTGAATGGCAGGATGATGCTGGGCTCATTTTCTTTCCTCTCTGACGGGAATGCTTTTCTCTCCCCAGCTGCTGACGGTAAACCCTGAGCATCGCTTTTCCTGCCTGGCCGACATTCAGGCCTCGGCGTACTTGTCCGGCGTGGTCTGGAGCGACGTCTGTGAGAAGCGGGTGGAGCCGGGATTCGTCCCCAATGTGAGTAGGAGCAACCTGTGTCCTGGCCCCGAGCAGGGTCGGTTCTCGTCATTAGAGGAACTGCCGCGCTCAGCAGAGGCTTTCTGATGGAGAAGTAGTTTCTGAGTGTATTTGCTGGAAGAGGGTCTGTGCTGTGCCTAACACGCGTGGTGTCATGTCCTGTGTCCCGGCAGAAGGGCCGCCTGCACTGCGACCCCACCTTCGAGCTGGAGGAGATGATTCTGGAGTCGAGGCCCTTGCACAAGAAGAAGAAGAGGCTTGCAAAGAACAAGTCGAGGGATAACAGCAAAGACAGCTCACAGTCCGTAAGTGCTTTCTGGGGTAACAGCCAGCCGGGAAAAAAGGCTGAGCTGCTGAATTTGGGGATGTACAGCAGCAGTTACTGAGACAATGCAGTAACTGCAGATTTATTTTGATAAAAACATTTGTCCAGTGGACTCTTCCTGACAGCCAAATGTTCCTCTTATGTAAGTTTGATAAAACTCTTTCACAGTAATCTGTACTTTGGAAAATGAAATGAGAAACAGAGGTCTGGGCACACCGGTCAAGAGGAAAACTAAAAACCACACATCCATATGATCTTCCCTTTCTGAGAGGCGCTGCCCAGTGCCTGCGACAGCTGTCGGTGGGATTCCGCCGTAGTCGTTTATCCAAGCGCTGATGATGGCCACGCAGAAACATCTGGCCAGTCAGTCCCATTTTTGGGTAACTATCCCATGTTTTCTCTCGCCGCGCGAGCTGTGCGGCTGGGCAAGCCCCGTGGCTCTGCCGGGCTCCCACACCGGGGTGAGTGGGGCTGTGCCGGCTGGGGAGGCCGGCATGTGTGAGTGTGGGAGAGGTTTGCCAGAGTGCCCGCGGGCGCTTTCTGTGGAGAGGGATCCATTAGCTGGGAAATTAAGCTAGAGACGAGATGCATTTATTTCTTTTCACTGTGGGAGTCACGGTGCTTGTGTATCTCTGGTGAGATAAAGACAAGAATCTTGGTTTTATGGAGCAGACATGTCCCAGGAGTAAAACCATCTCCCCAGGCAGCAGAGCAGGTACTCGGTCCTGCAGAAACCAGGGTTTTGCGAGGGGTGTTTGCAGGCAGGGTGGTGTGCCGGGGAGGCCTGCGAGAGCAAATGTGTGTCACCCACTGTCCCTGCTTTGCCTGCGCAGTGCCTCTGAGCTGCGCAGATCCCAGACTAAGGGAACAAACGTTGCCCCCCGCAGCGAGGTCAGGACCATCCGCTGTCTGAGAGCAGCAGGGAGCGCCGGGCAGGATTTTGCCTGTCTCATTGTCTGCGCCAATTAACTGCAATGGATCCCTTCCCTCTTCAGCGGGAGTTAATGCTGCAATCAATGAGACTTACTGTAAATGCTGGAGAATAATCGGGACGCGAGTGAGGAAAAAACCAGAGTAAGCAAATTTGCAAATACCTCTCCGAGGTTTCGCTGCCAAGACAGTTAAGGGCACTTTGCCTGCCAGGACCCATGGTCGATCGCCAGCTGCCCACACAGGCGTCACGCAGGAGCCCGTCCCTCACCGTGGCCATGGCCTGTGGCTGGGGGTGCACGGGCAAGCGGCGCGAGGGCTGGGCAAGACTTTGCCTGGGCAGGAGACAGGCGGGAGGAGTGGAGCAGCAGCATTTGGCTTCGGAGGAGGGCTCTGCACCTGGACAGAGGTGATGCAGGAGGTAAAATAAAGGCAGAAATTGGGAAGTGTGGGCTGTCTGCACACCCGCGTTTCCCTCCTGCCCCGCGGGTGCTGCCAGCTCCCCAGCACGCACGCAGCCAGCCTGCCTGCACAGCCCCTGGGCCGGGCCAGCCGGCCGTGGGGGAGCAGCCGTCGGTGGGACACGGTGGCAGGTTTGTGCCTTGTTCTTGCAGGGACTCGCAGGCGCAGGCTTTGCACTGATCTCTGCCCCATGCTGGCTCTCCTTCCTGTGGGCAGATAGCACTCCCAAAAACAGAATACACAGATAAATGTGTTGTGTTTATCTGGAGAACTGCGTTATCTGTGTTTTATGGAAAGCTGTGCTCGCCGCAGATGAAACAAGCCAGCAGTGAAAGCCATGAAGGCGGTCAGCTCTGCTGTTGCCATCATGTTTCGGTTGAAGTTTCTGGTGGCTGGGAGGCTCTGTGCATACAGCTGGAAGCACTGCGATGCTGTAGGCAGCAATGAGATGCAGATGGGACTGCTTATGCATGTATTGTTTTTCTTCAACAGGAAAATGACTATCTCCAAGAATGCCTTGAAGCTATCCAGCAAGACTTTGTCATCTTTAACAGAGAGAAGTGAGTGCGCGAGGGTAATTTTTTTGAAAGAAAAAATACTCTTTTTCCTGACTTCCTTTAGGAATCAGGGTGCCAGTGCCTGACGGCCGGGAGCATCTCGCCGCAGGCCTAGCCCTGGGTGACCGACGTCAGCCGAGGAGCTCGGGTGCTGCCTCTGTATGAAAAGCAGTTCTCACCAAAAAGGGAGGCAAGATCAGGGATTATTAATCACTGCCATTAAATAAAATACACTGCAGGGAGACTTCTGGGATTTAACATATGTATGTGGCACTGCTTCAGTTCCCCCATTGCATCTTCTCATCCATCCTGCTTTTAGAGGATGATATTTTGGAACACGAAGGCAAGGAACATACTAAAATCTCTGCAGGGCACTAGCGGGCAGTGGAAGCGCTGGAGCTAACGCAGCTGCTTTCCCCCGTGTTCGAGCACGCTGACATGGGAATGTTTGGTTCATAAGTAAAGCAGGAGACAGCCTGCGTGGAGGAGGTGGTGCGTGGCAGGGAGGTCAGGGTGGGCATCACTCCTGAAAGCTGAAGCCTTGCAGGTTGCTGCCGGAGTATTTCAGAGTGTTTGGGTGTGTTTTGCTGATAGTCGGTCCCTGTCATGACCTTTTTATGTGCTCTGTGCGTGCTCTGGAAAGACTCCCCTCGTGTACCATGGGTCTGCTGTAGGCACCTCATGAAGAGCGGTGCATGGGCAGCCCGGGGCATGCTGGCTGCTGTAGACCACCTTCATGCCTCTCCTTCTGCGGGATGTTTGATCTGGGGATGACTGTGTAACGCCTGGTTCCTCTGCTCCGCACAGGCTAAAGAAGAGTCAAGAGCAGATGAGCGAGTCCATGTCCCCCCCTGAGACCACTGACGAAGCCGAGACGGAGGCTGAGTCTGAGACCTCCAACTTGAACATGTGCAGCTCCGTCTGCTCCTCCGCGGGCAGCAGCTAGGCTGCAGCCGCCGGGCGAGGGTCACCGGCCCGCGCCGTGCCGATAACCCGTTCTCAGGTTGTGCTGAGCACCACAGGCTGTCCTCCGATACCACTGGAGAGCACTGACAACTAGTCTTGCAAAGCTGTAGCAAAAGAGAGAGTTCTTACAGAACTGCATTCCTGGATTTAACGGAGCGCCAGTTTGGCACACTGGTTGCCTGTCGTGGGTAAAGATACTTGCTATGCAACTTGTCGGAGGAGGTAGATCAACTTCTTTACTTGTTCTTTTTTAATGTCAGATTGCTGATCTGCACATGTTTTTAATGCAGTAAGACGACAAGAAAAGAAGTTATGTCCTTGGGTACAACGAGGGAAGACACCGAGCAGGTGTGGAGAGGGAGGAAGGCTGAATAGGTGGTTTAAATTTTACTTTGGCGTTCCCTGTTCGTAAAGGCTGCCGTAGGGACAAGCAATTCCCGTGTAAATCGGAGCAGCCCTGGGGCCTCTCTGGGCTGTGGCGGGTGGCACCAGCCTCCTGGGAGCCTCAAGCTGTTCGGGTCCTGCAGCGTAAGGACATCCCGGGCACGTCCTTGTCCTCGTGTCACCTGTCAGAGTTTCTTTCCCGACTTGGGGCAAATAAATGTTTTTTGTGCACTCCATGGATTCTTCTGGGGCTCGGTAACGATTAAACATGCAATTGAGATGCAGGATGTATTTAAAATACTTACTTTCTTCACATAGCTGCTGCGAGTGGCAAGGAGCCGTGCGAATGGATCGGAGGGTTCGGTTCTGTTGGCCCAGGTTCGGAGGACGCAGTTTATCGCAGGTTCAGATTTCGTTGGAGACAAAGCGGGTGGCCTTGCAATGCTGCTCGGTTATGAGAGAGGGGAATATCTTATTTTACCCTTTGATTTACTTTATTTTCAGTGTAAAGTAAAAGTACTGTATATAATTTACCGATACCTGTTTTAACTTCTTAATAAGACAGGAGATCTCCTTAACTTGTTCCAGCTGTGGATGTTGCCTTTCTTCTTGTTTCAGAAGCCTTCACTATATTAGTTGCTTAATCTGCTGTAGAGTGGCTTTTGGTTACTATTGCTAGAAAAGAGCCATGGGTTCTGCTGCAACGTACGGCTGTTGTGATACACAGGGGTTTCGTTAGAACTGCATTCACTTTCAAACTATCAACATCTGTTTGCTGCCAGACGTGAAGAGGTTGCAGGGTTTGCATCGTAACGCAAAAATGGATAGATGTTTTTAACAGATGCAGACTCCCTCAGGACAAATTTTGCTGTGTTTTCAGTTTCTTCGAATGAAACAGAAAGGCGTAACTGGTACAAGGCAATTTTATACGAAAAATGACACGACACGTTTATTTTCCGCAGTTTTATGTGGAAATTAGTACGTAGCTAAAATTGTGCAGAACCAAATTTTCATGGAAGTCTTTAAAAGAAGTGTTCGGGTGTGCAGGCACAACTTGTACGGGGTGAGCGAGGGAGGCCAAAGCTTTGGTGCCAGTCACACAGTTATTTTTAGGACAGAGCCAGATAAGCGCTGTCAGAGGCGGCAGCTCTCACTGGGGTGGTGAGCATCCAGCCCCGCAGCCGTGCCCGGTGAGGGACCAGGGCCGCACCGCGGGGCCCCGGTGTTCGCCGTGGGTCCTTCCCTGCAGACGACTGACGCTGGCTGGGCACAGGCACGGCCTGCGCCTCATTAGGAGCTGCGTTAATGACGGGCTGAAGGGGAGCTGCAGCCGTTCAGTGAGCGAGGTCTGAAATAAACGCTTTCCTCTGCGCCTTTTCCCCAGCTGCAGGAGGGCACCCACACCCCGGCTCTGATCCCAGGCTGCGCTGGGGGGACCTGCCCTCTCTGCCCCCAGTAACTTCCAGCCTGATTACTGGGTACCAGGGTAACCTCATTACCCTAATCACCTAATCACCTTCTCCCGTGCACCAGAGCACACCTGTGTGCGTCTGGATGGGCCGTGTGCTCTGGCCCCGTTTGCTGCTGGCGAGCAGCCCCTGCTCTCTGCGTGGGCAGCCTGGTCCTCGCCCTGCACTCCCCATGCACACCTCATTTTCCCCGTCCCCAGCCTGAGCAGCCGGGCCTGTCCCAGCACAGGCTGTGCGGCACGTCGGCTGCCTGCTACGGTGGGCTCAGCTCCCGCTGCGCGGGAACGGTGCCTGTCCGCGAGGGCCATTGGCGATGACCGGGGCGCTTTGCAATGTAGTAGTAACGCTTTAATCTCCAGTCACAAAATCCCATCAAGATGGGCTCTGATTTGCTTCTGATCAGAGCAGTCTGATAACCCTGCTGCCACGAGGGGCCAGAAACCCACCGCTTGGCCTGCCCGCTCTCAGGTGGGGCAAGAGAAGCAGAATGAGGGTCAAAACCAAGTATTTATTCAGGAATTATAAATTATGGATGATTTACTCCACCAGTACGGATAGGTTTTTTTCCCAGTAAACTCCATCTCACTGTTTATCATCTTTCTGTAAATAATGACAAAAGTTGGGACTATCAGAAGGACAAGAAGCGTAACTTATTTTTGGACCAAAATGCCCCATATATGAGATGCAGATAGATCCTATTCAACCTAAAGCTCTCGGGCCAGGACAGATGTTGGCAATTTGGTAGGATGCATCTAATCAGACGTTTTCATCGCTTGCTTTAGGACAAGTGACAAATGGCCCTCGAGGCCGAGGTTCATGTGTGTAGGGAGGAGCTGGCTCACTTCTGAAACGGATGTTTCTCACCCCAAACCCTGTCCATGTCAGTCGCTTATGTTCCCTTTTCAGCACTGCTCTTCCTGGGTAAATTGTGCAAAATATCCTCAGCAGCCCTCGGCAGGAACCGGGAAAGTCCCTGGGGAGGCACCAGGTAATTGCTCCTTCCCAGGTGAAATCATTTGGGGCAGATTTCTGGCTGCCCGGGAAGCACCGCTGAAAGCCAGTGCCCACCTCCCAGGGGCGCCAGGGGAAGCTCTGCTTTCTGCCTCAATCTATTTCTAAACCTTAATCACTGGGAAAAGTGACAGGACACAGACCTCTAGGATCATTGCGCCGAGTAGTAGAGACACCGTGAGTACGACATAGCTGCAGTACTCGTTATCCATCTTAAATAATGCCTGGGCATAACTTCAGTAGTGCCCGCTGGGGACCAGGTTTTACTGACGCCTGTTTATGCCTAGTCCCTGGAGAAGAAATTACAAGAAAAGACGGAAAAATAGTAAGAAACAGACACGCATTTGCTTCATTGTCAAAATCCCCACGATGGGTTTCAATACACTGGGCCTTTCCATCCCCCCTGTGCCACTGCTCTCTGGGCCCCTTTTGTGTCGTGTCCCCATCTCTGTGTCCCCGTAACGAGCCTGCGTTGATTGAGCCGACCAAGCCAGGCTCCGTCAGCACCCACGTCCCCGCGGCTCCTTCCAGGGACATCCCCTGTAAAGCTGACCCCATCTGTGCTGAACGCCTGCGGGCGACGGGAGCCTCTTTCCTCCCCGTGCCGTTCCAGCGGTGATTTGCTGTCACCGGCTGGCCGCCACGGAGCGGGGCGGGGATGGGTTCATGTCTGGGGGTGCGGCGGGGTTACCCACCGATGCCGCCCTCCAGTGCCGGTGTCGTTTGTAGCCATCGGTGATGAACGAGCCTGTGCTGCTGCCGCCCGTGTGACCGCGTGGAGGGCCATCTGCCCGAGTCCTTGGCGGGGCGGCGTGTGTGGTGTCAGGGGCAGCTCGCCGGGGCTGGCAGATGAACTGGCAGCTGCCAGCCCTGCTGCCTGCCTCCCGCAGCGAGAGCCGAGCCAGCGATGCCGGGCACGATGCGTGCGCTGAGGATGCCGGGCTGGTGCGAAGGGTTATTCCCTGCGAAAGGGCTGGTTCCTGTGACAAACACATGGCTTTGACATTCTCTGAACTGCTCCTCTCCTCTTGTTCTCTCTGTTGCGTTAGAGCCTGATGCAGCTCCAGGTGTGAGCAAAGCTCGCAGTGAAGTCATGAAATGCTCCTGGTACTAAACCCCATCGTGCAGAGCTTGAAAGAAGTCAACAGCAGCTCTGGTTTACATCTCCACTACAACCAGAATACAATAATTTCCTGTATATAAATATCTAAATACATGTATTTTTTGTATGACAGATTTATACAGGGTGTGGCATTATTCACTGTGAAAAGTCTACATCGCCTATAAATTATTCTCCTTAAATTCCTTGCCATAAGATTGTTTTCTTATCTCGGTTGTATTATGAAGTTTTGCAAAGTTGCATATTTTTAAGTGTTTCCATTGAATTCCACAGACTTCACTGGGAATTTTGCATAGAAAACAAATGCCAGATCAGGTCCTGATGTTTCTTCTGTTGCCAATTCCTTATTACTCTCTACCTTGCCAAGAAGAGAATAAGAGTAATAAAATAATAGCAGAAAGGCCAAGCGTATGAACTTGACATTGGACAGTGCTGAAATCCTGATGCCTTGGTAGGGTATTTTTTAGAATTATTTCAGTGGAAATATGTGTAAAGTATATCTTTGTATTTTATGTTAATACATTTCTGTAATTTTATTGCATGAGAATTCTACCATGTCACAGAATATTTAAGTTATGACAGGTTTGTGTTTTTGCAGATACCGCGAGAAGCCATTGCGTATGTGGAGTAATAAATGTGTATTTTTAACATTGCCAACTATTTGTTGTCATTTCTAGGTTATTGATCTGTAGAAAAAAACATTGACTCTTATGAGAAGTGGATGTTATAATTGCATTTCTTGTTTCCACATCACAGACTGGAGCTGTTTAGCATCCAAATCACACGGGTCGGTGTAACAGCCAGGACAGACCACGGACGGCAGCTCCCTGGCCAGCGGCAGCAGGACTGCGCAGCCACGCAGCGAGCGGGCCCACGTGCCAACTATTTTTCATTTGCTGCAAACTGCGTGGTGCGGCACGGTGCCTGGCAAAGCCGGGCGGTCGCGGCTGATGGTTGTGTGGCTGTGTGAGGGCATGAACCACAAAAGCATCAAAATGCTGAAAGCTTTTTGAAGCCCAGCTGGACCCCCAGAGCCGGTGGGACGCTCCCTGCTATCGCAGAGCCGGGGTGGGATGAGAGCTGCAGGAATGCGGCTGTGAGGCTCCTTAGAAACTGCAAAACAGGCGTTAAAAGGGGAACAGCTGAATCCAGTGTCCCACTTTCTGGTGTCAGTCAGGCGGTGTTTATAATTCCCTAGGGAGAGGTTATCTTTACAGCGGTGGGGCTGAGGGGCTCTTTCGATGGTGGGTTTGGGGTCTTGGTGAGGAGGAGGAGCGCCCTGGGCATGGCCGCCGGCCTGGGTCACCTCTGCACACGCTGGCCCCTGCCCGGGGGACCTGCACTGCACGACTCTGAGCCACTGGGTTCGTAACGGGCTTGTGCTGGGAACGAGCTGGGAGGGCAGGGAGGTGTGTGCCAGGTTGCACCCGCGCAGGGGCCGGGGCAGGCTCCCGGTGCCCAGCGCCCACCCTCGAGGCACCGACAGCTATGGCTCACTGTGTTTTAGTATTTCACTGCACAACCCTGGATTTTGTGTCTTAAACTTGATAAAAACGGCCCCGCGGAACTTGAGGTCTCTGTTTTTTCTCTTTCATCCCTCATCAGTACTTGGAATTATTTATTACGGTTCTTGGCGCAATGTGCTGGCTTGCCTTCTCTCAGTGTAGAAAGCATCTACAAAGGCTCTTCCTCCTTCAAAGGAAGTGGTAAAGGAATGAGACAAATCAATACATGAGCCTTAACTTGGCTCTCTGCTGCCGGTGGTTGGCAGCCCCGTGCCCCAGTCACCGATTTGAGGCCTCCGGTGTGATCCTTTGTGGCGTCTCGGGCGTCCCTGAAGGGCCAAGGGCGCGCAGGGCACCCAGCAAGCCGGGTGGCTCACCCCTTCTACGGGGGGGAGAAGGTGAAGGTATCGGGGTGAGGCCAGTTCCCCACACACAGCCCTTAGATTACAGGGGGTGAAAAACCTGACAATAGACTTAAACACCGCGGCAGCCACAAGCGCAAGCAGCTCTATAGCCGGCTGCCCGCCCTGTGCCCGCTATCGCTGTGCCTAAACTGCCGCAAACAGCGTTTGCCGGGGCTCGCCCTCGGGGTGGGACGAGCAGGGAACGTCCCTCCCCATGCTCATCACCCGACTGTGCCTTTCTTACCTGCTGAGATTTACCGTCCCGCTGTTTGGGATGGCTGGAGCTGACGGAAAGGCGGTGCCAGCTGCTGATGCCTGCGCAGGGTGGGCTGGGGAGGAGCCCGGTTACCCAGCAGCGCTGGTCAGGGCAAGGTTTGCCACAAGCTGGGGGGAAAAAAGCAGCAAAGAGCATGGAAACGCAGTGATAATTTTGTGTCTGTCTGCCAGCTGATTTGCACACTTAGGGAAGTGTCAGGACTGTTTCCATGCAGCAAGCGTGAGCCCTGCAGCATCCCTCTCCCCGCTTTCCCCCGCTCCGCCTGGTGAGCGCCACTGCCGTGTCCCTGCAGCCCTCGGGCACCATTGGCCGGGCACCTCCTGGCAGCTCTCGGCCAGGCTGCTTGGCTGCGGGGTGCCCTCGCTCTCGATTTTAGCACCGTGCATTTTCTGCTGCCTGTAAACGCGCATGCATTTAAGACCAATATGCTGCATTGCATATTCAGTATTGTTTTGGAGGGGCAACCATTGTCTTTGAATGTTACTGGGTTTGAAACAGTACTGCCGGTCTGCTGGGAAGTGAGAGGTTCATCCCCACTCCAAACGTGGGGCGTGGGGGCTCGGGGCTCCTCCAGCGCCGCTGCGGTGCCTCACTGCTGCTGCCGCAGAGCCAGCCGGCAGCTGCCAAGCCAGGCACGGGCCCTCGGTCAAGGGCACGAAACGTCTCCCTGGTCCCTTTTGTCTGTGTGCGCCTGACCCAGAGCCTGCAGGAAAGCTGTCCAAAGAAATTAGGGCCAAACACAGACCGTGTTTGTGCCTCGGGTGGTTCCGTTTCCCGGAGGCTCTGGCCGCGTTAGCAGGCGGCTGGCTCTGCCGGGACTCTGCTCAGCATCTCCTGGCACCGGGAGAGCCACAGAAATGGTCTCGGCCCCGTCCCGTGCGTTACCAGGCTGGGGCGACCGCGCAGCAATGCTGGCTCCGCGCCTCCCAGGGCCCCACCTTTGGGAATCATCTCCCCGACGGATAAATGTAAACCCTCCCTTCAAAGGGGAAGGGGCAGCCGGATTTCAGCCCTCAGCTGGCGAGGTGAGTGGAGGGACCAGCCCAAAGCGCCTCTGCAGGGCGATGCTGGGACAGGGGACAGCGTCTCCAGCTCCTGCCGGCGTCCCCGCTGTCCCATGGTACCTTCCACTAACGAGCCTGGCTGTTGGAGACCGGGATCTTTCCAGGGCAGAGATCACAGAACTTCCCTTGCTAAGTGCTACGGTGCTGGGGGTGCTGGGGGTGTCCCTGTCACCCCATGGGTGTCTGGGCCGTGGGGAGAGGTCACTGCCAGCAGACTGCAACTTTTACCTTTCCCATTCCTTATGCAGTTTCCACTGCCATCGCTTTAAAACCCTAAAATTTTATTTAGAAAGAAAATAAATAGATGTTCAATAGTCTTGGTGCAATTGCAGGAAAAAACAGAAAACCAACAAATGAAGTTAAATAATTTGTTTAAAATTAAATATAAAATACATGAACAAATGCATTTTCATAGATGTTTGATGCAGGAATTACTACAGGTCATTCCATTAAGCTATGATCAGATAATAAAAACAGCAAAAAAAAAAAAACCCTTCCTGCTTTAAATGTGTGAATTCAGGTAACAATGCATTCATTCATATTTGACTCGTGGGTTGCATACGAGTGCCTGCAACGAGGTTTCACGCCCATCGGGCTTCATGCTATCTCCCATCAGCCCCACCCAAGCCCCCGCTGTGGGATACGGCTCTGGGTGGGTGGTGGGTCACCGCCGCCCCGACACCTTCCACCCCGAGCTGCAGGACGGCCCGGCCCCACGGTGGCTTGGCACATGGGCAGCCCCAGAGCTTTCTGCAGCCCCCCCGTCCCCTTTCCCTTACCGGTATTACCTGCCTACCGCGTGGGCTGCCTCAGCCCCACTGGAGAAAAGGGTTATAACCCTTACAGACATCTTGGGCATTTACAACAGTACTGGACATTTATTTTCATCGAAGTTATGTATCCAGAGCTGCAGAATGGTATGATTTCACCTATGGGGCAGATGCTTGCTCATAGTTCCACAACTCTTTTGTTCCCCTTCTTGCTCCCCGCTTTCGGACAGAGCTGGAAACCACAGCGTGACATTGCCCGAGGAGCATCTGCCGCTCACAGCCACGTTACAGCATCCCTTACTGCACCCACGTCTCACAGGCATTGGAAGTGGTGCTGACCTAGTAGGAAAAATCAGACCACCCTCGTGGTATTTTAGCTTTATTTGCAAACCAAAGGCTTTTGGTGGGCAGCCACCAAATCTGATCGAGCAGCTCTTGGCAGGTGTGCCAGCCCTAAGCAGAAGGGTGGGATTCTCCATTATTCCTACATGGCTAACAACAAGCCTCTTTTCATTGTCAAAGGGGGGTAGAGTAACCTGCAAGTCATGAACTGATGTTACAAACCTTCATGCATAAAAACCCAAAGGAAGAAAGCACAAAAATGGACTAAGCTGGATGAACCACTTCTATCGTTCTATGATTTCCAACAAACTTTATTCAAAGCAAGGAGCAGAAACCGAATGGCGAGCCGTTCTGTCAGAGGTACATGCATAGCTTTGTGGCACAGAGGTTCACCTTTACTGTACATACCTTTAAATATAATAAATGGGCTATAATAACCTTTATAAAAGAGTTTGTCATATGCAACTGGCCTTCAAAGGAGCCTTGGTTATAAGACTTACACTTGGTTCTTGAAAAACTGTATAAATCATCTTTAAAAAACAAGCCTAACAGAAAGACTACAGCCCACCGGCACATCCACTGAGGCTTGGGGTCCCAGGAGCACCCAGCACCCGCCCTGCCCCAGGACATGGGGCGCCTGCACCCGCCCCACTGACACTGTGACCACTGCAGGGACAGACAGACGTGCTGCTGTCCCGCACAGCCGCGCTGGCTCACGGGCACAGTGACGGTGACTCCCGGAGCATGGCCAGGGCTGCGCAGCGAGATGGTGTAGAGCTCTGCTCAGGGATGCTGCAAACAGACGAGATGCAACTCACCGCATAAAAACCATACAGATTCGGAAGTGTTTGTCAGTTAAAAGTCCTTCGACTAGAAAGGGCAGTCATTGCTACTAGAAAGGAGCGTATTCCAGCCAAAATGCACCGTCATTTTTGTCCTGGCCACAAGCTAGCCAGCAGCACGGCTGAGCACGCTGCCAAGTGTACGTCTAGGTGCCCGCATGCACAAGGTAAGGGCTTTCCGAGCAGCTAGTGAAGAAATACAGACTGGGAGAAATCGAGATGGGAGCGCTACCTCTCGGGAGGGTTACTCTAATTTTCTACCTACAAGAAGAAGGGGCTGGGGCAGCTGACGAATGCTCGACTTTCATCCTGAGCTTGAGGGTGACCCACCGTCCCCTTCCCGGCTGGACCTGGCCCTGGCAGGACCCCAGCATGCCCCGGTGGCAGCCGCGGTGGGAACAGCCACGCCGGGACGCCAGCGGCACGGGCGGAGAGCGCAGCCCCCAGGCTGCCCCATCAGGACAGCGAGGTGATGTTGGACCGTCCGCCCGGCGGGGCGATGATCTTCTGAGCCGTGCGTCTGGCAATGTGGTCGTCTGCCTGCGACCCTAGGGAAGAGGACAGGCATGGAGCGTGCTGTCGGCACGGTGTGGGAGTCCCACTGCTTTAAATGCACAAATCATAAAACGTTCCCTTTGTGGGAAATACTACTGTTTTCATTATATATAATTTTGGTCATTATATTATCATAGTACAGTTTGGAATGGTTTTATTTGCCTGAACATCTTTATTTTTTATTGCTTTTTTCTGCAAAACACTGTAAGTGGCTTTCCTGTAAATAAAGTTTCTGTATAATAAAATGTGGGACCTTGTACATTTATTAAACAATACATGATCCATCTGATTTCAACCAGCTAGGAAAACAAAATTACGAAAGTCATTTTATGGCAGAGCATTGGCTTTCCAAGGTCCCTAAAGCTGCCGGGCAGATTTCTGCAGGACACTGAGCTGAGCAATGCTGAATCGCTGCCTGCTTACACAGAAAGCCTGAAGAAATTTCTTTTTCGTTCCTGAAAATGGAGTTATTTGGCTAATCTCTACAAACCCAACCACTTCTAACCCCCGACTCGCAGGGGACGCAGCCGGGGCTGAATGTCCTGAACCCTGACAGCCACGGCAGCATCCCCACTGACCGGGGCAGGGCGGTGGTGATACCATCACCTTCAGCCTCACCCCGCGGCTGCGGCTTCCACCCTCCGTGGAGCCTGTACTCACCGCCGACCCGCAGCCCCCGCCAGGCTTTGCCATATACATTCACCAGTGCATTTACATAGGTACTGTAGAACACTGGGGAGATTTCTGTGCTGCATTTAGTCCCCAGGCTGCTGCAACAGTAAGAAGTGCTTTTTACTGAGCAAAAATTAAGGTTCTACTCCTCAGCTTTGCCCTGCCGCTCACACAAGGCTGGGACTTTGTGACACCCACGCAAACCAGCCCCCCGCCTCGGGACTTTCGGGGGGCCGCGGGCCCTACCAGACAAGCTGAACCCCGACTGGTGGAGGTTGCGCACGGGAGGAGCCTGGGCTTTGCCCGTGCAGGGCACGATCCTGGACGCCGGCGTGGGGGCCACGGCTTTGGCGCTCGCAAGGACATCGTGGACCGGTCCGTCGTACAGCCCTCTGGGGACGCCGTGGACTTCGGCCAGCTACGAGGCGGGGAGTAAGAGACACGTAAGGCAGGTATTTAAGCTCAGGTGAACAAGAGCCAGGCCCAACTTGTGGGTGATGACTTGTTGTCCCTCTGTCTGTGCTTAACCCCTTACTGGGGGTTTCTGGGGAGTCTGCACCCCCAAACAGGCCAGGCCAGATGCCTGCCCAGGGAGAGGGCAGCCCAGGCGGGACGGGGCAGCCGGCGGCACTCCCCACCCTCAAAGCCAGCAGAGGATGCTGCCCGGGCCCCGCGGGCAGAGGCCCTGTCCCCCTGGGAAAAGGGGCTCTGAGAGGTGGACAGGGGGGTGCCCACCGTGCGAGGGGCCGAGCTCCCGAGGGCAACGTGCCCCAGCTGGTGTCACCCAGCGTGACCGTCATGTCCTCCTGCAGGGAGGACGAGCTCAGCCCTGGGCGCTCATGGCTGCCAGGGGAGCCAAAGCCGTAACGACTTCGTTAGCAGTGTTTCATTACAGATTTCCTTAAGGCTGTTTCTGCAGTGACAGCCCTTTGACAGCCACAGGGTCAGAAGGGACTTGTTTTGAAGATGAAAAGTGCTGGGTTTCTAATTAAGAAGGCATGGACTGATAGGTTATCAAGATGTATATAGCATTTGCTGTAGAAATTTTTCTCTTACATGACCTTTGTCTTCATTGTGCTGCATTTCTTGTGAACAAAATACCCTGCTCAGTGCTTTCCAGCGCTCCTTCTGACTGTAGCTTTTGTCAAAAGCTCTGATTAAATCAAGGATGGAGAGCTGGCACGGGCAGGCCTCCGGGTTGTTTGCAAAGTGCCGAACGCGCCTGCTTGAACGCATTAAGTGAACAAACCAACCCCTCACCGCCGGGGCTGGCGCCCGGTTATCATCCCGCCAGAGCAGGGACTTCAGCTCACTGTGCGTCACGGTTTGAGTTTAGCAAACTCCGTCCTTTACGATAAAAACTACGGCACAGAGTGTCTGCTTCCACACCGGACAGAGATGCAGCTTGACCGTGAACAAGGAGCCCAGGGACCCTCTGCCCCAGCCCACGGGACCGGCCAGCCCACCCTGCTGCTGTGCACGAAGGGGGATGCGGGATGTGCCAGGGAGATGGAGGAGGCCACCGCTGGCACCGCCAGACGGAGGGGAGATGGCTGCCCACTGCTGGGCAGTGCCACGGGGGAGACCCAGCCTCCCGCAGGGACCTGGCAGGGTCCCATCCATCCCCATCCTGCAGGGAGCTGGCAGGGTCCCATCCCCATCCCGCCCTGACTCCGGAGGCACCCCAGGAGCTGGGGGTTACTGCCGCCGCTGCCAGCGCCGCTGGTGCCTCTGCAGGTACTTTGGGGTTAATGATTTCTGCTCTACCTGCATCTACAATGCATAAGGAAAATGTCTACAATAACACAGGGAAAAAGGAAGGAGAGCAGAGCTGTTAAGAAGCTTTTTATATATTTGCATGTCTTCATATCTCCTAAAAAAGCTGTGCTAGCACACTGAAGGATTTATCTGATTGTATTTCCAGTAACTACCGAACGCTACGTCCATCAGCCTTTGACAGACGCAAAGCAGGTACTGGTAATACAGTAACATAAACTTTTCTAATGCAGGTGGGAGAGGAATTCCTCCCTTCTACCTCAACGCAAAACAAACAAAACCAGATTTGCTAGAAGTCAGATTTTTGCTTTGTAACTTTGTAATAGGCAAATAATACTAATAATACTAGTATTATTAGTTATAATACTAAAATAGGCATTACTGATTAATGTGCCAAGCCACACACCAAAGCAGTCACACGGCAACATTACAAGTTTCCAAGGCCTAAGAAGAAATAATAATATTCTTGTTTCTGTTGCCTGTTCCATCAGGAAGCTTACTATAACAGCGACCACAACGCAATAATGCGGAGAGATTGAAACAAAAATACGGGATCATTGCAAATAAAATTCTCCTTACCCTGTTTCTTGCCTTTATCCTTTTATAAACGAAGTCAGGGAATGTCTTTCTAGGAATGAAGCGACCTGACCCCTGGGTGACAAACAGGTTTCCGTCTTCAACAACAACTCTTCCTTGACTTATGACCACAGTAGGAACCCCGTGGCACTCTGTGCCTTCAAATATGTTGTACTCCACGTTCTGGAAAGAACCAGCCAAGATATTCAATATGTTTAAGATTTAAGAAGAGACGATGACAGCCTAGCCACCTATACACACCCCACCCCATTTTTGTACGTTGCTCCTCGTGCACAATTAGTTGTACTTAACTAACCCTTTACATTTCAAATAATAAGGTTCTTCTAATTGGATGAACTAAAGCAAACTGGAACAGAGAAACTAAATCCTCAAAACACTCCATACTTGCCCAGAAAATGAGCAGCACTCCTGGAGCAAACTAGGCTTTTACTATACGCAAACAATTAATTCTCTCTAAGCCCCAGAAGAGCTCTGCTTCAGTTCTCCATCTGGGAACAGAAGTTCTTGTCATTTCTTCCAAGTCACTGCCAGTCTTCTACCAAAACAGGTATGGAAAGTCAGGTCTCTTCTGTGAGAAATGCAAAACCGTGCCACTTTCTTCAAATGCTCCCATTACTATCAGTAACAAACTATCCAAAAAAATAAACTTTACAGTGAAAAAATATGGCATTATAAAAAAGCAAGAGTGAATTTCCTGGACCAAAAAATATCCTGTTCCTCTTTTTTAAAGAAAAGACCTGAGTATTTCAATCATAATGATCATTTTCTTCAATAAAAAACATTTTGGAGAAAAAAACCTCATGGGTCAAAATGTTCCTACATTAACTTCAATCAGCTCTGTCGCCAGCATTCCTCACAACACCTCACCTCCTCTCTCTTTCAACTTGCAGCTTTCTGCCTGAGGCTCATGTCGGAAATTAGTTTGGGGACGTCCATGGCCTGGAAAACCACGGCTAAAATGCCATTAAGGTGCACCCGAATTTCTCCCGAATGAGTCACCCCTACGGACAGGCAGTGCCTGCGGAGGACGGGAGCACGAGCAGGAATGGGTCTGGCTCTTCGGGAGGGATGCTGACATACTAAGCTGTGTTAATAGTTTAATACTTAAAACAAGTTCAGCACTTACATTCGAGTACATCGATCGTAAAATTCGTGTACCAGAGGCCGACTGTCTCAGAGCATCACTCTGCGACTCAATTACAATCCTACCCCTTCCCAATTCTCCAGCTGTACAGTAACCGAAGGATATTTTCATTTGCATGCATTTTAAAAAGGAAATGTGAAGTCCTTCATCACTTTATCCACATAAACAGCTCCTCCCTTGCTGAATGATCTGATCTTTGTGATCTGAAGAAATATATTGCTTTACTGCTCCTTTCTGTCTCTAAAACCAGTTCAAGAAAATAATTTAAAAAATATTTTACCAGATTGTGGGTTTTTGCTGAGATGATTTTAGTAGCCTTAGGGTTCCACAAAACCAAGTCTGCGTCAGCGCCCACAGCGATACGCCCCTTCCTGGGGTAGCAGTTGAAGATCTTGGCAGCGTTGGTGCTGGTCACCGCTACAAAATCATTCTCATCCATCTTCCCAGAGACCTGGGAAACAGAAGGGAAGAAGGACCTTCGCTGGAGATGTGCCCTGCTTCCAGCAGCGGGCAGCAGCCCCATCCCCGTGGCCGGACCCCCGTTCTCCCACCAGCGGGAACAAGGCACTGGGAGAAGAAATCGCAGGATTGAACTGCGTGACCATGCAATGCGAGGATCCACACTGCGACAGGGCTGCAATTCTGGGGACAAGGGAGACGTGGGGGCTGAGCCTTGTCCCTGCAGGCTAAACGATACAGTAGAGGTTTTTAGTTTCCCTGGACTCTGTGAAATTTAAGGTCTCTGAAAAACAAGACCTTCACTGGTAGGCTCCAACGGCCTGTACAGGCATCTCACATTCACCGAAGATGGTTAAGGATATTTCTGTGAGGACAGACTGGAAGTGAACCTAAGTAGTGCTATTTATCATCTTTATTTATTATCTTAAGCTAAATTCTATTTATCTTTGAACAAAGCCTACCTAAGACAGAGACTTCAGGGTGGCTCGGTTCCCAAGCTCCTGGAAGCCCGCCCAAAGATGTCTGCTCCGTGGGATGCAGGCTAGAGCCTCCCAGGGACGCTCCAGGGGAGGGCAGGGTGCACCGGTGTGCAGGGACAGGGGACTCGGTCCCACTGGCCAGACGCTGGTGTACCGCAGCTCTCCTCGGCAGCGGAGCAACCCTGCCCGGCAGACTCGGAAGTGCTGTGGGAACCTGTCCCCACCAGTGGGGCCTGGGGCGACTGGGCAGCTGGCAGGCATGGCCATGTCCATGGCCACCAAGGGAGAGACGCCCTGTCCCCACCCGCCTCCCCAGGCCTCCTGCAAGCACCAGGGAAGAGGAACGTCGCGTCTTGCCCGTAGGAAAATTTGTCGGAGAGACTTTCTCTTCTGACTGCAAGTGAGAGTGGGGTGGATGATCCCCGTACCGAAGCCTTTGAAGACACTTTGAAGGCATTCGAGTGTCACATATTCCCTCGTTAGCAAGCGCCTCTGAAGCAGCAGTCTAGACAATGTCACACCTCCTGGCTCGTCTGAATTAATGAGGGCGCTGACATCACCCAGCACAAGCACTGCTCGCTTCCATCCACAGCGTCGCAAGGAATCAGCGTTATTTTAGTACCTACCACACACTTTTCCCAAATTATCGACATCCGCTCTTCGATGCCGTTGGTTCCCTCGGGGATGAGGGTGAAGTTGTCCTTCCCCACTGCCTTCTGCGCGGTGGTGAAGGTGCAGTGAGCGCTGCCCGCGACCTGCAGGTCCCCGCTAGGCAAAGCACAGCAGAGGAGGTCAGAGGAGGCACCCGACGGCGCAAACAGCCTCCTCGGCACTAGCAGCACCTCCCCGGCCCCGAGACACCGCTCCCCTTGGCTGGCGAAAGCCACCCTCGCCTGGAAGACTGCGTGCGGCACTCATGGCCTGTGGGCTTCGTGCTCGGTACAGACTGGTTTCACCAACAAAGACTGTAAAGGCAGGCGACTTACCGTCCGTAAATCCCAAGGGAAGTCAAGTTAAAAGACAATTTTTACAGGTACACACAGGCATCTCACTTGTACTAATTTATACAGGAATTAAGCACTGGAATTGTCCGAAAGATGCAAACAGCAGCCTCATAAGCACTATTGATATGCTCTCCTAAACTGCCTGTTATTTTTACTAGTTAAGCCAACATTTTAATCTTCGCACCTTCCTTTTGCACCTCAGCTTATTTTAGGAAATGGTTCCCCAAGCAAGGTTCTTTTAAAGCAAGGATACAGTTAAATCAAGATCCTGGATAAACCCAAATGTTAGGTACTATCACGTACCACAGTGGGAGGAGGCGGACCCATGCCGGCAGGCAGGGCATGGCAGGGCAAGAAGAGAACCGAGCATGTGTACCTCGACGAGCCTGGGAGCGCGCCTCCAGACATGTCAAAGCTGTGCTAGACTGAACCGTGCTTGTATTTTACTGCCTCTTTTAGAAAATATTGAATGTATTGAGATATCTTTACATACTATGTAAGACATACTAACATGAAACACTTTTGTTAATAACTGTTTATCCTTCCAGGAAAAAAAAAAATCGCATTTCAGGGAATTCTAAGAAATGTTTATTTCTTCTTTAATATATATTGAATGCGATTCTTTTACAATTATCTGGATCCATAAACATCTCTCATCCCGTTTCAAAAATTCTTCATGCATTACTTCTGACCTGATTCTTCCAAGTCCACCCATACCAGACGGCAGTTAATGCAGAGAGCTTTCCTGACTGGTGCCACTTCTACGGATTGCTTTCTGCAAGGCGGCGGTGACAAATTTGGTGCGTATTTGCTGTGAAATGTGAAACCCTGGCCCGTGGCAAAGCTCCAACCGTGATTAACAGCTTGGCGGCTGTGTCCCTGGATACAGCCCCAGCACGTGGGTGTTTGTATTTCCCTGCCCGTTTGCATTTCCCTGCCTGGCCCGGGCTGCCAGCACCCGCTTGGTCTGTGCACAGCTCCAGAGACGCTCCAGAGATGCTCCTGCCGGCCCCTGGGGCTTTGCTGCGTAACGCAATACCTCGAAACAACTCCACACGGTGACGGTGCAAAACCTTGCGAATGCCCAACACTGCTTCTGATAGAATCCTTCTTTTTGCTTTGACGCTAAAGCAGCGCCGGAGGCTTTCCCTAGGACACAGCGAGGCAGAGCGGCAGCGACCGCTGTCCCTCCTGCGCCGGGGTGTCCTGTGCCTTCCCCGCCTCCGGTTCTGAAGGAGGAACCGGGCAGCGTGAGCCTGATTTTTACACAGAAAATCTGATAACTATTACCTGGCTTCATCAAAGCATAATTTAGACTCTTTTTGAAAGAGTCACCTGGCTCCTTGCTCAAAAACCCAAAGATTTATTCTTTTGATAGGCAAGAGTGCAACAACTGATATTTTTCCTACTCTGATGATAATATCAAGGGGAAGGCTGAATTGCGTGCGAGCCTTTGCTGTGCTGCTGCACCCTACAGTGCCCAGGTACGGCAGAAGACTGGGGGTGCCCCCAGGAACGGGGAGGCTGTGACCCCCCGGCCAGCCCCCGCTCTGCAGGCGATGCTGTTACTGTGCACGGCACTCGAACAAACGCAGGCGGGATGCAAACACGACAGATGCGCCCAGGCACCCGTGCCGACACGGAACTCACCAGGACAAGAGGGAGGTGAGATGATCTGGCGTGGTGGGGTCCGGGCTGATGGGGGGAGACGTGACGAAGGCTGCAGCTTTGGCCCAGTTTTTACTCCAGTAGTGCGAGCCGTCGGTGCCCAGGCTGGCAGTAATGGGCTCTCCATACACAACCGTGCCTACGGAGCAATCAATTAATGAGTGCAAACGCGCCGCATTGTCACACAGTGCGGACAAATACTGTGGTTAACGATGCAAGACGGTTTCACTTATCTCCAGTGTTCCCAGTATTTCAGCTTTTTAAATTCACGTTAATGCCTCAGATTATCTCATATGACTGGGAAATGCTGCCAAAACAAGTTTTGAACCCATCTATTTTCTCCTTAGACCGAACACACATTCATATCTACAAACCATCACGCCTTCCTCCACATCAAAGCAGAGCCTCTGGCAGAGTCTCCCGGCTGGGGGCAGAGGTGGCTGTGGACCCCCGCCCGTCCCTAGGCATGGCCTTCTGTCTTGATCCCCGCAGGATTGCTGCCAGCTCTTCCCACTCTACCCCCAGTTTGAATTTGGAACTTGCTCCAGATTCATTTTTCTTTTAGTTCATGACAAATGACTGCAAGTGAATGATTCCCTTTTTTCAGCTGCATCTACTGAGATCCAGGTGTCAAAGTTTCAAGCACATCTCCTCAAATCTTTCCAGCTCAGAGCAATTAGCTCTGGCACACTGCGAAGAAAAGCCAACACCCAGTTTTAGCACCATTAAAATGTGTGAGAACTTGGGTGATAACGAGTTCTTAAACCTTGCAGCTAGAATGATATTCCTCGACATATTTAAATAGGCTCAATTAGCGTGTACATATGAAACGACGCTTTACCTTTTCTCTTTGCTTGAGCTAACACATCTGCCGCACCTCTGCTCATTATTTTGGTGACATACAAGGGGCAGTTGGCTTGTTTCGCAATGGTAATTGCACGGTACACCGCCTCCGCTTCCACCTGCGGACACCAGAACACAGGCAGAAAAGGCCTCAGGGCACCTCTGCTGCAGCCGCAGCGGCTGTTCTAAACCCCTGCGTAGTTCTGCTGAAGGACTGGAGACGTTACCTCCTCGGGGCGGCTGAGGACGTGCCCTTCTGGCCCAGTAATCCCGAGTTCCAGCAGCCTCTTTTGCTCCTAGGTGGACAAAGATGAATGAAAGAACAGTCGGTGACATGAACAGCCTGTCTGAAGCAACGCAGGACACAAAACAGCTTTTCAGAAGTACCTGAAGGACGATGGAAATTCATGAATGTGACCAGGCGATACCATTCATAACTGCGACACTCCATGAACCGCTGCAGCTGCTTCCTAGCAGACCCACCTCATGCTGTGGAAGCATTGCTGGACTGGGAACTGCTGTGTCCCAACGGTACCTTTGGACCTTCCCCACGCTTCAAGCCCAGCTGTATTTCTGGGGGATTGTAAACCCATCACCGCTACTCTATGGCTGTGGGGGATGTGGGATTGTAAACCCATCACCGCTTCCTCCATGGCTGTGCTAGACCTGATGCATGGCTACAGGACAGGAACGGATGTCTCCCCCAGACCTGAGGCTGCCTGAAGCTGCTCTGAGAAGCCCACGGAGGAAGCAGAGATGGGTGCAAGGCACGTGGGACCGTCAGCACAGCGCAGCAGCTGCCACCTCTCCAGAGCTTTGCCCCATAAGTCACACAGCCACGGCCATGTGCATTGCCTGTCCCCGGTGCACTTTGCCATGCAGTAGCAGGGATGTGGCTGAGACGAAAGGCGGCTGCTGCTCGCCCCCTTGCAGTTTTGGGGGGAGGCAGGAGCGGGAGGGGAGGTTTTGCACAGCCACTGGCACAGCCGCGTGCCCCAGCGCAGGGGCTGAAGCCCAGCCCCACCTGGCTGGGCCCACGTCCTCTCCCACCCGGCTCCGCTGCTCCGGCAGCACCAGCTCCCCCGAAGAGCAATGCACTCGGTCCCCGCTGCCACAGCCTCACGTCACGCCGGGCACGAATCAAGTCCCTGCAGGGACTCCATGTTAGCTGGGACCCCATGGTGACAGAAGCTGGAATGAACGCTGGTTTGCACCCAGGTTACTCACGTTGTCTTTGAAAGCAGATGTCTAGCACGCACCTCATCCAGTTTCCTTTCTGTGATGTTCTGTATCATGTAATGCTCCCACTTAGCTGGCATTAGATGCAAGGACATTATTCAACACTATGGACCAGATCTCGCAGGCTTTAAAGGAGCCTGCTCTTAGAGGACGGTTATTTTTCCACCCACTGTACTCCTATTGCAGATACCCTCCAAGTTTGTCCCCAGGGCTCGAGTGTCACCATGCTGGCAGCTTAAAAAATACTTCTGAAGATACTGAACTGCTTGGATGACATTATGTTTCACAGCCAGCTGAAGAAAAGGTTTCTCAGATCAAATCCTGGGGAGGTGGGAATTAGCCTTTATCCTGTTTGTTCAAATAAGCCCATCTGAAGGATTGGGATCCTGCTTTCATTTTAAACTCTCCTCCCACACCAGACTGAATACTTGCGTGACCATAAGCTCAAAGGAACTGCAAGTCTAGGTCTACCTTGTATCATCTCAGTGCGGTATGTATGAAAGATTTTCTTTTCTAAAGGTAAAAAGGAAAAATACTGAACGTGAGCCAAGTCTGCAATACCAAGGAAGTTCCTGAGTACCGTTTTTGGAGATAAATATTGCCAATTCTAATGTACTTTATTTCAAAAGATCCAAACCTCTTTATTTTCTCAAGTACTCAAGATTTCTAAACGAGATAGATAATGTGATAAAGCGTCACTTAAGGCAGTCAGTCACCCTTTACGAAGCCCCAAAACATACTTGTTGGGAGCCACTGAACAGTCCTTGTAAAGATTTCTGTGACGACAGCCAAGTGCGTGCAAGGCATTAGGAAGACGCTGCCAATTGTAGCAGGTGTCCCCGATCCTCCTGCACATCCTTCTGTCCGCACACGCTGCCAGCACAGGGTCTCCTGTCAGCCCTTCCCCTCCAAGGCTTGGGTAATCAGCTTACACCGGAGAGCAGATCCCCCCGCGCGTGGGTGGAGGCGCTGGGGCAGGACGCAGGAGCACCGCTCCTCCATTCCCCCGCCGGCTGCAAGGCTCAGTGCCCACACGCACGGACTGACCAAGGCTGCTCTGCTGCAAGGCCACGAGCTCCACTTGGCTCGGCTTTTGCCGGAGATCTCGGAGGTGAGCAACCAGGGTGATGCCCTGCTGACAGCAGGCACTGCAAAGTGCTCGCTGGTCCTCTCCCCAGAGCAACCAGGCGTCACAGCAGGCTGCTCCTCCCCTCGTCTGGACTGATCCCTACTGAATTTGCAGCACCAGCTGAAGGCTAAAAGCATGCTGGCAACACTACAGCCCATCTGTTAAGTCAGCACTTTGCCTTAAATCAAAATACTCTGGTCAACCTTTAATTTAAATGAGCATAAATACTGTACCTCGTCGATGATGTCTCCGTTTTCAGCATGCACTTGAGCAATGGCTCCCAGGTCTCGAATAATGCAGAATATTTCGTACATCTGCCAAGAGACAGCGGGTTGCCCAAGATCAGATAAATCACAGCTCACGCTCAGAGGGTGGGTGATGATGTTCACTGGATGCTGGCTGGCTCTATTACCTGGGCATCGGTGCACTGAAATTTGTCTTTGTAGGCCATAAAAACCAGGAAGGAGTTCACACCTTGAGAAAAGAAAATGGCATGTGTGTTTATGGTCACGGCTGAGAACTCAGCGACCTGGTACGGGCTGAGCAGGGGGTATTCGAGCCTGGGGCGGGGGTCTGTGCCACCTGGGGTTAGACTGAAAGCAAAACAAGGCAAAGGGCTGAAGGGGAACTGTCCCCACAAGGACTGAACCCCAAAGCTTGGGAGCCATGAAAAATACACCCCCGTCTTTGGATGCACCTGAACCACAAAATCCCAGCCCATAGCCCATTTCTGATTTTAGGTACTCTCTGTAACTTGGTCCAAATGCGCAGAACCAAACGCATTGCTCCCAATCTGAGTTTTCCCTCCAGCGGCGGTTTCAATTTATGGTTCATCCTCAACTTCTTTCTGATAACTGTCTTTGAATTAGTATATTAGTGCTAAGACTAAATTACAGCAAAAGATGAGACTCTCTAATATTAGAGCACTGTTATTTAGTGCATTGCTATTCAGGCAGAGAAATAGACGGGCAGTACTTTGCATACAGCACTGCACACAATCCTAATTTCTGTCATTTCTATCTAACATAAAGGATGATTCATGAAGCACTGAGTCAAAGCTGGAGAATCGCTATGGTATTTTATATAGACAGAGGCAACAATTAATCCCAAACTATGATCAAATTACAAATAAACTGTATTTCGTGTGAACATACATATGAAAAATACCCGGTATAAGCTTGGAATAGCTACATTACTTCAGCCATTCCGCATTCTAATAGGAAATTCACTGTGAATTCCTATGTTAATTGACCAATTAAGCCCTTGCTTGCAAGACTGCAAATTACACTGAAGTCATTTAGCTCTACATTAGCATATCTGAAAGCAAAATGTAGTTCCAAACATGGAAATAAGTATTAATGAAATGCATGAATTCCTGCCGCACGGCCTGCTTTCCAGTAAGCCATGTCCAGCGGATACGTCAGGATGTGCAGGAATTGCAGGCACAAATGGAATCTCTACGGAAAGCCTAAAGCTTAGTGTTATTCTATAAGCCCCGTCTGGAACATTTTTATTTAAATACTTTTCTGTACATCAGGCAGCCTGAATTAGGGTGCCCGGTACCATTCCTTTAGTTTCCAAAATCAGTTTTCATGGCTGGGCTGTAAATTGCCCAGCGGTGAGAACACGTCCCAGATGTCCTGGTACGAATGTCAGCACCCCTTCCCGCACCTCTCTCCGAGATGGCAAAGGACGGGCAGTCCACACCTCAACAGCGAAGGAGCAGGGTCCCCCCCACGCACCCCATTTATCTCTGGCTCAGAGGAGTACAGCAGAGCAGCAATAACTATCACAGCTCACCCTGCGGAGACTTGCTTATGTTCTGCAACAATTATGATGTGAGGGGTTTTTTTGTGGGCTCATTGCCAGAACACCGCTCTCGCTGTCCTTACCCTTGTCCTTCACCAGGGCTTCCAGTTCCTCCTTCAGGCTTTCGTGCCAGCGAGGGATGTCGATGTGCAGTGCGTAATCGCAGCAGGCCTGGCCGTCGGCGCTCCCACGCCACTGCTCGTAGGCAGCCAGGAGGCTCGTCCCGGCGTCCGCGCAGACGTGGTCAACTGAGGAGACACTGCACAGCATTAGCACACGTGCCAGGGAAAGGGCTAGGGAAATACCTGGAGCGCGCAGCCGCCACCTATATCCTTGTGCAAGAGCCTACTGCTGGGAAAAGGAGACATTTTAATACTAATTCATGTTTATAGCGCTGATTAAAGATGAAGGATAATAAATTTCCCACATAAAGTGAAACAAATGGAACAAACGCAAGTTACGGCTGTTATTACGCCTTTTTTTTCCACACAGCCTACGTAGCACAGCATCTGAGAGAGGCCGGTGACCAAAGCATGTCCTCACACACTTTTGCACAGCTCCCTTGGGCATCTCCATGTGCAGTCACCCACAGCCCATCAGTTACGGCACTTCTCTTAGCTTTGTTCCCACTCCCTACAGTACTGGCTATGAGACCGGTACAGAGCTACGCCAGCGCTTGTGGAGACTGGTCCTTCAGTCACGTACTACAGTGGGCCTTGGGACCAGAACAAGAACAAAACAGAAATCAAAATCGTATTAATTAACACAAAACCAGAACCCATGCTCACAGAGCTGAAAAACTCTTATGAAAACACACTTGAAAAGCTATTAAAAACTTATTAAAAGGCATTTAAAGTCTTCCTCTATTTTATTCTCTTCTGAGGGGAAGCAGGAGCAGCTATATATTTTAATAGATGTGTGTAGCAACGGAAGGAGGTTCTGAAAGGCACATACTGCGTTTTAATTAGCTTTGTAGTGCTTTGATTTCTACAGCAGAAATTAACATTTCTCTGCTGTGAGGGTAAATATTCTCTGCAATGATGAAAGGCCCAATGTATTTTGCTAAGCAATGTTCTACTTAGAAGTCTGTTAGAATGCTGCTCCATCTTACTGATCATTGTGGTGCCTCCTGCCAGGGCGGCTTTCGTGCCTTGGTAGAAGTCATCAGCAGAGGTCATCCCCATGACGGGCATCTGCAGTCTGGTATGGACATCTATCCCCCCCGGCATCACGAGCTGGCTGTAGGCATCAATTGTCTTTACACCGCCAGGAACAATCAGGTTTTCTCCAATTTGTCTGAAGACGACATTAAGATCTCGTGTTAACTGGCAACGACTTTCAAGTGAAGATGCAAAAACAACTCCTAAGTACTGCTGGCGGCACGCACGCATGCGCTGCCCCGGCCTCCTCACACCGCGGGGCCGGGTTCTCCCCCGGCAGGAGAAGGAGCTGCACATCGGGAGCGTGGCGCGCTCGGCTGGCACCGGGAGTGGAGCCGGGGTCTGCGGGAGAGCCCCGCAGGTCCCACCCATCCCACCCCTCCCGGCTCCGGCTCTCACTCAGCAGCGCTGGGACACGAGGCCGTCACCTGCGGGACCCCGCTCAGAACAGAGGAGCTGCTGAGGTCTCGGTGCCGGACTCCGTGCGCTACTTCTGACGTGCTCCTTTGCAGAGCCTAACCCGGCTCCTCACTCGTCTCCTGCCCAACTCACAACAGAGCACAAGCTGTCAGGACTTCATACGTCTTTCCAGCCACAGAAGTACGCTAATGTGGTTCTGTCTTGGCACTATTCTAAAAAGCTGTCCTTGTTTTTCAGAAAGGGAACACCTTTCCAAGAGAAAAATGATGGAAAGGAACCTTGTTCAAATTCCATGGCACTGTATCATGCTTAAAAATTTATATTTTATAATGTAATTTCCAACTTACTTTATTAAACCGTCTTCCACATAAATGTCTGCATAAAATGACTGATCATCGTTGACAATTTTTCCTCCTTTGATTAGAAGCCGGTCACTCTAATGGGAAAAAAACCACACTTTTCTTAAAGATTACTTTATTTAGATGCTACTTTACTCATTATGAGCTTTCATTAAGTCTAGGACTTAATATTTGCCCCTCAATCACGCAAGTTTAGTTGAATATCCAAACTATGCTACACCAAAGCCCAGCTGTATTTTGCAAAGGAAACCATATAAAATTGCCATTTGAGAGGAACGTATGCTCTCTATGAAGCGCGGTACCAGCCTGGGGGTGTACAGGCAGCACAGCCGAGCCCAACAGCTCTGGGTACCAGAACAGCCCCCATTGCAGCAGTCTGAGCCGCGCACCTCGGAGCGGAGCCGGCCGAAGGGAGCGTGCTCCAGCCTTCGCTGCTCCTGACCTGCCTTGCAGGAGGCACACCACCGCCCCGAAGGCCCACCAAGAGCTCCTTCAGAGCAGGTTCAGAGACCGACCAAAGTTCTCAGCAGTTTTAAAAGGTTTGCAAGATAACATCCTGCAGCTCTGCCATGTATCTGCCTCCTCCATCAGCTCCGGTTACGGAGACTTTTAAGTGCATCTTATTAACCTGGTAATTCATGGACGTTCGTTAGTTTTCACAGTCTTGCGAGGCAGATAACGCCTCAAGGACTTTCCTCACTTCAAAGCAAGGCAGTGGCACAGTTGTCAGATTTGCAGAATCTTTAACCAGAAAAATTAGAAAGCAGCGGCCTTTATGTAAATGTGGAACTGCAGCCTAATTTAAGAGGATTCCTTTGCCACTCTCTGGTGTTGCTAGAAAAATTATTACCAAGGCTAAAACGGGCAACACAAAGAGCATGGGCTCTGCACAAAAACAACCGAGGGATGCAAGAGCACGTGGCAGTACAGCCCGGAGGATGACTTACAACACAGCCATGTGTGCTGATGCAAAACAGCCTGGAAAACATTTTTGGGTCTTGTTTTAAAGAGCATCACTGGCATATTAAAAAACAACCTGTTAAAGAATTGCATTGTGTTTTAAAAACTATCAGGGCTTTTATTGCGTCTTTATTGTTTTCCCTTGTCCCATAAAATCAATCAAAAGAAGCCTCAGTGTTGGCTGCCCCACGGGAGAGCCCTACGGCCCCTCCCCTTGTGGGGCCCATCCTCACCCTATCTTTATCCTCACCCCATCCGCATCCCCATCTTTACCCTCACCCCATCCGCATCCTCATCCTCACGCCATCCCCATCCCCACTGTGCCACACCAGCTCCAGCCCCGCACGCCCAGCGCTCTGCTCCCGCAGCAGGTAACGCAGCTCGCCGCTGGCTCACGCATCGCCCGGCAGCCACCGGGATGTTTTCAAGGGAACTCAGCCATGAGCCAGCAAAACGAAGCGGGGGGGGAAGCATCGCTGTCGAGAGATTCTTCCTCACTTGTGCTGAGCAGCCCTGGCACCAGCAGAAGGGAATCCCCTCCTACGCCAGCCCGGCTGGGGAGCGCACGCTGCTCCAGATCCGAACAGCAACACCGGGGCCGGGAGAGCCGCTGCCGCCGGCTCTGCCCCGGCGGGCTCGGGTGCTGCGACCCGCATCGCCCCGGGCTGGGGGGCGACCAGATGCCGGGCAGGGCCAGGGAACAAGGCAGGCAGATGCCCCCTCCCCCGCCCCGCCAAGCCCATTCCGCGAAAAACCCGTTCCCAAAACACGTCCTCCGCCCCCCCCGCCCGAGCGAAACTTAGGCAGGCGTCGGGGCAGCCCCGCAGCCGCGGTGAGGGTCGCGCCTGCCTTTGTCCCCCGCGGGGCGGCCTCGGCGGCCGGGCGAGCTTTGTCGGCGGGACCCCGGCTGCGCCCCAGCCAGCGGCAGACAAAGCCGGGGCCGCCGGGCTCAGGC
>VYZW01044450.1:26713-37083 GCA_013401315.1 Balaeniceps rex | reverse complement strand
CGATGAAACTGCACTTTTTTCTTGAAGGTGTCTTTATTCTGCAAAGGTCCCTGTATTAAAGACTCTCTTTGATTTCAATGGGAGACGGGTTAGCTCAAGCAGCAGTTTTCCTGTCGGCGGTCATTACACCAAATAAGGATTGAAAGGATATGTCAATTAGAGACATCATAAAAACCTTAAACGCATATGCCCCCAAGTAATCCTGCTGTGTAACTGACAATTAGTTTACACAGAGGAGTAAAGGGGAACAACGATCTTAATATACAAAGATTCAGACTGTCTAAATTATAGCATGTAGTTGCAGATCTGCCACACAGCACCCAACAGTACATCAGCACTAACTCTTCCTATCAGCACTAAAATTAATGGTTGACCTCCATTAGTTTTAATGGTTTGTTAGTGGTTACAGAGTAGGCTCTGCACATGTTCATAACTTCCTCACACATCTCTATCCAATAAGCTGCTCATGGATTTAAAAAAATGTTGGCTTCATCGATATGTTCACTGCCTAAAATCAATAAAATTGTTATCCTCAAAACAGAACATCTGAGTCTGAATTGCAAGTGAATAGGGACANTAATTTTAGCTGCACAGTCGAGCAACCTTTTTAAAATAACCTCACATTCTCCAAATTGTAAACAGCTATGTTTGAAGATCTCCAGAAAGAAACCTTTTACTCCCAAGTTTGGTCACACTAGCTGTCTGCTTTAAGGAGAATCAGAGTGCAGAATCTATTCCAAACTTTGCAGCTGACAGCTGTCTCTGGATACTTTACCATGTCAAATTACCCATCACTAATATTGAAAACACGAAAACCTATAAGCAGAACAACAGTGAAAGAGAGATTGAAACTAATATGTGTACCCTCTGGTTAAAAAAAAAAAAAGAAAGCAACAAACTTTGTGGAAGGATGAGGGAAAGATACGTCCAAGACTTTCAGATTTTTTTTTCTTGGTGAAACATGTAGCTGCAGGGAAGTATATTGCTAATATTGTGTTTTCTTTGGATGCCCTACTATGCATGGTTCAATTACCATGCTGAAGGCTAAACTCAGTAAACTTACAAGCAATAATCCTACACAAAAGGACAAAGAAATTGAGTTTCTCTGTGTTTTTAGAATATCAAATGCATGATTACTGTTTATAATAAGCTTACAGTCACAGACTCTGTAATTCTTTAGTCCTGAACAATTGCATAATTACTAATTCAACTACATTAGCACTGTGAGTAGACATGGATGATTTCAAAAGGGATACTACTGATTTAATGAGGTCTCAGTCTGTACATTTCCAAAATCACAGAAATTCTGTTTAACACCCATTGATATNAGAAGTGGAGAATGGCGAGAGCTAAATCACAACATTTGCCTTCCAACCAACAGACATTCTGAAGATCAGGCTGAGCACTATGAACTGAGTAAGAGTGTCCTGAGCATGCTTTTTAGCCCTGTCTAGGAACAAGCATAAGTAATATGGGAGGCAAGAACTACCTACAACTTTCTTTAGCATTACCTAGAGGTGTTATGTTATGTTAGTCCCCAAACAGTAAGCCTATAATAGGCTATTTGTTACACGAGCTCCTACTGCAGAGGGCTGTAGTGTAGGTGGCAATGTGTCACGTGGGAGGACCTCCCCTGAATTCTAGCCCATCCTTGAATANTCTCAGTCTGTACATTTCCAAAATCACAGAAATTCTGTTTAACACCCATTGATATTTTTGGGTATTTGAATGAATAAATCAATCAACTGCCAATCAAAAGAAGCATTAAAAAATGAAAACAAACAGAAATGAGAATGAAATTGCATTTTTCACGATATGCAGCTACCAAAATATTATTTCCTGACTATTGTCCAACAGTCTGGCTGGCTTTACTATGGACTGGTTGCTGTTGAATCTATTGAATACCTAAAGCTGCCATTTGTGACAGTGTTTTTGTATTTTGAATGTTTATGGCATTGTGATTATTCTAGAATAAACATGACAATAGGCCATGGACACAGAGGAGCTATTCTGAATTCGTTGTCCTTCCCTTACATTTGCCACCTCATTTTTTTGTGTGATAGGCTGCAGCTGATCAGATCCTGAGGCTGTGGAGCTGGTATTTTGCCAGAAGTAAATGGTTGGCAGTTCTTTCTAGAGAGGAATTTGTAGAATTTTGTGAAACTGCACTTTTTTTCTTGAAGGTGTCTTTATTCTGCCAGGTCATTATTTTGCATCGCAANGTAATATGGGAGGCAAGAACTACCTACAACTTTCTTTAGCATTACCTAGAGGTGTTATGTTATGTTAGTCCCCAAACAGTAAGCCTATAATAGGCTATTTGTTACACGAGCTCCTACTGCAGAGGGCTGTAGTGTAGGTGGCAATGTGTCACGTGGGAGGACCTCCCCTGAATTCTAGCCCATCCTTGAATATCAACACAGCTGTGCCAAAGGGACTTCTCTACATTCCCACTACTGAGGGACGTCTCAGCACCTCCATTGCTACTACTGGGGGAAAAAAGACCCCTTTAGACATCCTGGGAGAGCCCTATAATCACTATCAAAAAACTAGAATGAGCATAGCAGTGCAGACTGATATGTCTTCTTCAAGCCAGAACACTCTACTTCCAGGAGAAGTGCATATACTCTCACTGGAGAATGAAAACAAAATAGTAAAAGGTTTAAGTGAGAGACCTCCTCAGATGTGAAATGTGTTTCTTTACCATCTTGAATTTCTGCTGGTGTGTGAAGTAAGCACATTTTTCTTTTGATACGTTCCCTGTCTTATTCTAGTAACATTTCATCTTTCTGCCTGCAAAAAATGGATGTTAATGTTCTTGTGTTGTCTCTCCCTGTTGCTCCCTGTCTTTTCTCTACTGCAAAATCTCCTAACATATCCAGGGTGAGTGACACATTTTAGCAAATCATAAGCCTCCTAATCCTGCAGGACCTCCTTCTCTCCGAGTCTTTCTAACATTGGTGGAAAGAACTCCCCTTTTCCTCCTTTAGACCCTCAGGCAACCCAGATTGTCCATGAAGTTTTGCACAACTAAGTATGTCCCAAAGATAATGTTGACTTGCTTCAAGACTTTACATCAGTGCAGACAGTATCTCCATATTTTGAGGGGAAAATCCTGCTTTTCAAGGGTGTCACAGAGTGTACAACTGTAGATAATTATGCATAGCAGCTGTTTTCACTAAGTGTGAAGGCTTTTGAAAGGAGCAACAAGCCAGGACAGGATGGGATGAGTGTGGCTGTCTGCAAAGAAAGGGAAAGGGAAAATGGAAAGAGAAAAGAAAGACGTTATACTTGATGTTTGCGCTTCCTGTAGCCAAGATCAGGTTGGATGCCTTCTTGGGGAATGTCTCTCTATCATGCCTGAGACTATTATGCATGACACAGGAGATGTAGTACTAGACCTTGTAAATGTTGATGCAGATGTTATTAGTCTTCCCCCCCAGAAAGTGGGGAAGAATAGGGATACAACTGCAAATAAGAAAGAATACGCAGTCCAGTTTTGGGCTGTCAGACCCATGGAGCAGGTGGACTGCTGTGTATATGCTGTAAGTGAAGCTCTCCCCAAGAACTCTGGGAGGTTGCTTGGTGACCCAGCAATGCAGCCTTGCTGGAAGGAGTTAGAATTATTATGGTAGTGCCAATTCAGATATCAGGATAGGCATGCATGGTTTCAGACTGAGTAACAACAGAACTTGGGTGTCTTCTCAAAAACTTTATTTTAGACAATTTTGGCTGGTACACACAGTCCAGTCAAAACTGAAATAATGGGTATGTAGCCAGTGAGAGCATATTATGAATACATCTAGAAGTTGGATATTAATTGTAATATATGTGAGAAGGACAAATCACAGATATTGATGTTTTCTAAATCTCAAAGTCTAACTGCAGATGCCTTCTGACTATAGATATTTTTTTTTTTTAGTGTGTGTATATGAATGTGGGGAAGAAGAAATTGATATAACTCTGATGAGTACTAGGACATCTACAACCCTGAAGGACATCTACTTTTAGTCAGATGAGCCACACCTATTGTGACAATTATTTTGAAAGAAAAATAAAATGAAGATTTTCTTTGAATTTTTTTTTATTTAGGTATGGGACAAATGGTTTCCTTATATGTTTACCAACCTCTGATAATTAGTTTCACAATGAGAATTTCAAAGCCAAAAAGTAAAGATAAATAAATAAATAAATAACATACAGTGAAAAGAAACAATATATTCATTCCTGTACTGGCTAATTTGAGTTGAATATTATTAAAATGCCATAGAAACATTTTATTTTACTTGTTAGATTGAAGAGCTTTATTGGAAATCCAGAATGCAATTGAGGGTATACATAAACATATAATTTAGTTCCAGGAATTCAGAGCTGTTGAAAGCCTGACCTCAAAAATATTGAAGTTAATTAAGCCTTTTCTATCATCACTTAGAAACCAAAATAATTTTGTGAACTAATTCATTAGTTTGACTATTTAAAGATAAAATTTGAAACTAGTTTTATTAATTAAAGTGTGGCTTTGAAATTAGTATCTAAATATTTAACTTGTGTTGCTTCAACTGCAATTAATGCAGACACTTAAGACTGAGTTTCTCATCAACCTAAGTGTAAGACAATGTTTTCTAGGTGGTTTTCACAAAAGAATCCCTTCTCTGACATTTACAATATTATTTTTGTTATATTGTCCTTCAGGACTGAAGAGAATACCTCTCATGGTATTGTCCTGAAATATTGTAAAGAATGGAAAAGAAAAAAAAACGACAAACAAAACCACAAACCAAACACAGTGCATTACCGGGATGTCTTTTTCCCATTGGTTTCATGTGTAGTCCTAAGGGTTGCTGTGGATTTTTTTTTTTTTTTATGTCTCCTTTCTTTACTATGGATGCACTACTTCTGCTCAGATGCACAGGATCATGAGCATCAGAAATGCCTCTGAGTTGCCAAGTTCAGATTTGCATTCTGCCTCCATAGGGGAACCACATCCAGCCATATTAGTCTCCCCCACCTGCACTCTGTAAGGAAACCAAATACAGAGGTCAGCAGGGAATAATAATGACCTCTTAACTGGAGACCTCTGTCCTTGACAATGGGTTAGCAAGACCATGAACGCTTCTGCTAGTAAGTTTAGATTCAACTGAGTCTCTCCAACCTGAACTGTGGTGTACCAATCCTGTGGTACCTGTCTGCTGTCTTAGCAATTTTTATTACTTGTAGTTGTATTTCAGCATATCCTTGAAGTTGTTCATCTGTCTGTCCTGGCTGCATGCTGCTTCTTCAAGTCCACAGCACACTAGCTGCTGCAGGATGTTGGGGTCTTTATCCTGACCAGCCCAGTGCAGCTGTTCTATGATGATCATGGCTACAGTCCCTGGAACATAGCTCTGCCCTGAAACTTTCTTATTTCAAATTTTATCCTGCCATCTGATGCACAATATGGTCCACAGATGGTGCAGATGACATTTGTCTAGGAGTCATATATATCATCACTAGTTCATGTCTTCAAATCATTCAGCAAATTGGATAACAGTGCTGCTTTATAGACTCTTAATGTGATCTACCGTTTAACATTGAGCTGCTGTTTGACCTCAGAGTAGCCTACATCCTGAACCTCATGGTGCAGTACAAAAAGTCGTATTTTTTCTTGGACTTTTTAGAAGAAAAAGAAAATAGTAGAAGAATGAGGGGAAGGGAATATTATTATTTTCTTCTAAAGGTTGTTTGGGATATTTTTAGTCTGGTTTCCATTGTTTAAAATAGGAAGTATTCCATTTACCTACTTCACATATCTGTAAGAGTCAGTACTTAACAGGTACAGTGCACTTGTGTTTCTTATTTATTGCTATAAACTGGTAAGCGCCTCATGTAAGGGCCAGACTTTGATCACAGCAGGCAGCAGGGAGTTTAATGTCTTATGAATTTGAATATATAGATAAACAAGTAGGCTGATGCTGACAGAGGACATCTGCTTATATGTAACAAATGCTACATATAACTAAGGTTATAGAGCTTATCTCTCATGTTCATAATGTTCAAAAATTTTAAAACAAACAGACAAAAAACCCACCACATCTGCTAACTTATCAGATTTCCCCTCTTTGCTTTGTCTATGGAAAAAACTTATAACATAAGGGGAATGTTCCATTTCAAAAGCTGCCTTCCTTCAATTTCCTTGGCTTCAAGGAAAGAACAACCAGTAAAAGCTCAAGATCGTGTGGGGCCAGGCTTCAAAACCTTTATTTCATTGTCACTGTCTGGCTTTAAGCTCACAGGTGTGGTAAGCCCTCTGCCAGCCCGATGGATGAAGAGCAGTTACTCCTGCAGTAAACCTCAGTTCTGCAGTGAGCTTTTTTGTGGACCCACCATCCTGAAAAGGAAGGGAGAAAAAAAGTCTGGAAACTCTGTCCCTGCCTTTCTATAGCCTGCTGAAATTAAAGGTTAAATATTATTTGTGGATGATGGAATTTCTCCTTTATCTATTTTTATGGAAGAGAGGAAAAGAGAGCTCCCAATTTCAAATTCTGCTATACTAATTCATTACTGGTATAGAGGGTACTTTTGTCTTTCAGGTCTGTTACAGTGTTAGGCTTTTAAGTTTCTCATATGGAAAATTTCTTCTGTGTTGTCTTCTTCTGGATTTTTTTTTCCTTTTTTTTCCTGGTTATAANAGGAAGAAAATTAACTCTCTCCCGGCTGAAACCAGGACAAATCTATATGACTGTGGATGATCAGAGCTGACTGATGTTTCAGGTGATGGCGTTGTTAAATCACATACTGCTTCCATAGTACTTTTTCTTTTGCAATATTTTCTATTCCATTTTAAGATTTCTTTCTTTTAAAAAAAAAAAAAATCTAAATTACAAACTGAACATATGTTTCCAGTGAGCTTCCCAGGTGTTTAGCCTCAGTGACTAGAGTTAATTTAGAACCCAGAAACATATATGAGTAATTCAACACAAATTATTCCTTATGATGTGTTTTGCGTATAACATACTTTACCTTTTATTCACTGAATCTCTTCCTCATTTGTCTAAATTTATTAGCTCCCATTGAACTTCTTGTCTTTTGTATTCTTCTCTGAGGCTGTAAGCATACAACACAATGTATTTTATTGAGTTGACTTAACAAGTATATGGTCAATTAGATCAAACCAGGTTTCTGGTTTTCATCCTTGGCTAGTTCCTGTGAAAGGTAATATATCGCTTCCAGTTCTTTCCTTGAATATGACTGTACCATAGCCTTAACAGTCTGCATGCGTTCCTCAGATGTGGGCATCAGATTGTTTACTATCTTGTCCAGACTAGTAAATAATGCTAGTGATAATAATGTCCAGTGTAAGCCTATTTCCAGTCTGACAATGGATCATTTTTCCCCCCTCTGAGGTTTTATCTCCTGAACAGCACATTATCCACAATAGCCTTTAATCCTCATCCTAATCACATCTCCTTAAAGGCTTCATAGAAAGTCCACAAAATGGTGTCTTGAAATCCTGAAGGAAGTATATGTACTAGTTTGTCTTTATTATTTTGTTGGCATGACTAGAAACTTTATACTCTCTGCAAAATTTAAAGTGAGTTCACAGAAGAAGAAACAAAGCACTTCCTAAAAAATAAAATAAATCATTAACTGCTTACTCCAGCAGAGACCACATTGACTTTCAGTCTTTTTCTCCTTTTGTGGCTACACAAACAAAATTAAGTTTTATCCTCTGTATTCTACTCTCCATTAAATATTGCTATTTTACAGTGGTGAGTCTGTTTGTAAATAACATTTCCCTTCCTTTCCCGTCTGTCCTCCTAGGACCAGCACCAGCAGTGAGTGAAAGGAGTTCCAAATACCAATATTTCAAATTAATTGAAACCTTTCCTCTAAGCATGCAACAAGTTGGTTTTTCTCCCTGAGGATTTATTAATTTCAAATTTCCCTGTATATACTTGTTTGTTTCTACTTTTAAAATATCCTCAAAAGATGTGCCATAAATTTACAGCACGAATAGAATGTGCTGCAGGGGAACTGCACTGTTAACTGCAGAATATCACAAGTCATCTATGTACGTTTAACAAATACATTTCTGATGCTTGATCTGTGTCAAGAAAAAGCCAGAGCTTAATCACTTAATGGCATGTCTGTGTAGACATAAACAAAGGTCTAGCTGATACTGCTTTGGGGTATTATGACTGACTCTGCTCTCCAAAATTCTTTACATGCTATTTTCTAAGCTTCTGTTTTAGAGAAAGGATTAAATTTTTAGAGTAAAATACAGCATAGCTGTTCAGAAGTCACAGTCACCGTAGTACTACTAACTCAGATATGTCACAAATTCCTATTACTTTGTTTCTAGTTGTCTTGTTAATATTACAGTAACCTTAATATAGATGGATTGTGCATATTTTTCAAATAATACAAACTTCAGATATCAAGTTCAATAGTTTATTTTTACTCCAGAAACCAAGAAAAATTGTACCTTTGGAAAACGAAACAGTTGTTTCATGAGGAAGGGAGATACTGAAGCCTAATTCTTCACAGACTTGCGTCTGTTTTTCCCTAAGCCTTCTTCCTATATCCCCTGTGACAGACCGAAGAAGCAAAAGATAGCACATCTGGAACTAAACTTGTGCTGATTGACTATGCAATAGACTTGATGGATCAGCCAGTTTTACAGTAAGTGAAGAGAGGTTCCTTGCCTCAGAGAGGGGAGGAACACCTCCAATTTAAATGAGTTGAAATTATGTTTACTTACAGTTGAATATTTAATATCTTTTACATATCTCAACAGACTTTTTGAGTGGATTAAAGATGGGCTTTTTTTTGACGTTAAGATTTTCAGAGAAGGCAGATACTCTACACATTTAAACAACTTTCAAGGCTCAGGCAATTCAAATGAGAAAAATTTCAAATGTCTCATTGAGTCACTTTTCCAATTCTTTCATTGCCTGAAGATGATAAAAATCCTGACTCATTTGAGTTTCATTTTTAAGGCAGTTTTTAAAAGTGTCATGATAGATTACTGTCATTGCGTGGTGTTTCTAGAGGTTTAGTGATGTGGTTTGTGTCCTTTTGGGTAAGAGTGCTGCATGGTTATGTTTATCGACAATTCAGGTAAACTTATAATGGTTTTTTTTCCCCCTGTTTGATGAATATTTCGCAGTAACTGAAGGTTTCTCTAGGACTTTTGCCATGGTAAAAAAAAATCTTCATCTTTTTGGGAGATGGTTTCCTTTTTTCCTCTAAGTAGTGGATAAATTTGTTAACACTTCCACCTCTGAAAAGCTTTTTGCTCTGATTTTAACCACCTGCTCTTTTGGAGAGAAGCAGATTCACAGAAAGAAAAATTGTGTAACCGAGAAGTTAAAGACCAGTTTATTTTTGCTATGATGTAAACTCATTTTTTATTATTTTTGAGAGAAAAATCACAGGAAAATTCTATTACTTATATAAATAAGGGGCAAGTTTTTATTAGGGCAACTATTACTAGCTCTGACTGATAGGAGATGCATAGTGCCTGTAGATTTTTAATTTAAAAAGGGTGCAATTTAGGAGATGCTGTTGCCAAAATAAACTGTTCACAGATTCAAGAAAGGCATGAAACATTTTATTTCCTGTAGGTCACGTTGCTACAATGGTGGGGAAGTGTTGATACTTATCCTTATCTCTACTGGCTGTTTCAACAAGAACTAAAGGGATTTTCCTGGGCCAGTTCTGCCTGGTGGTATATCCCAGAGACACACACCCCTAAAGCAGCCCAGACAATCCAACCACCTCTGAATTATGAAGGTGCATAATGAAGGGTTCTCTTTCAGGAACACATTTCACCCACTGTTCTGTCTTTTCCTCCTCAGCAGGAATTGAGTTAAAACTAAAGTATGTGTTCAGTCTTACACTGCTGAAAGAGATGGAGGCCAGGAGAATGCCTTGTTTAACAGATTGGATGCTTTCTTCTCCTTTTGCTTTTCATCTTGTGTATACATACAGACCTATATGAGATGCTCAAACATGAAAAGAACTACATATTTTAACTTTTCATGTGCTTTCTTGGGTGAGCTGAGACCTTGCTTCCGGATGCAGAAACACCTTATTCATTTTACATTCCACAGTCATGTCATAAAATTTTGCAACAGTCCTATGAGCCAGGATCTGAGCCGTACAATTTAGGGTGCAGGTGTAGTATATATGTATTACATTTGATTCTTTTCTGAGTTGGTTATAACAAGGATTAAGACTTGTTCAATTCAAACATATACTCCTGATCTTTATTACATAAAATAAATACAAGGGAAAAAATGCTAAGAACACTAATTTCTGTTCTGCTAAGAACCCTACAAATGCCGAAGCTCCGGAAGCATTAGCAAATTACTCCAGCTCCCTGAACC